>PVHP010010200.1:0-48325 GCA_004024765.1 Zapus hudsonius | reverse complement strand
CACTCATAAAGCAGGAGGCTCACATAGCCAGGAATCACAGCCATATAAGCCCAAGTCTGAATAGCTGTTGGTATCAACATTATCCTAAAGCAGTTTTATGAGAAAAATGAAGAAATCAAGAAGTATCGCAATATACGTACTTATTTCTATAACTGGTACTATGTAGAGATATTCAAATGTAAATTATCTATGAAGTAAATGAGAAGTTAGGAATAGCCAAATCACAGCAGTGTTATTGAAACCATCTGACATGTCTTATGTGCCACAATATCAAATAAGGATGTGACAGCGTAAGTGGCTCACAGAAGATGGCATTAGAGAGATTTTACTAAGGAGATCCCTGAAGAATTAGAAGATGGTTTATATAATTGTATTATTTAATCAAAAATGTCAAATATCAGCCCATCTGCTTTGGAAAGTAAAGGAATCAAGAAACCAAAGGGGCAGTTTAAGACGATACAGCAAAAGAATGAATGTCAAAAATAAGGGGAAACAATTACAGATCATGTAAGAGACAAGCAGGGTCTCATTCTAGCCCAGACTGATCTGGAACTCACTCTGTGGTCCCAGGCTGACCTCTGAACTCACAGTGATCCTCCTACCTCTGCCTCCCAACATTTATATATACATTAAAATGCAATGAAGGATGTAATGAAATATATGCAGCCGTCTGTAGATCAATAATGCCTCAGGAAAGAAGTTTTTGAAAGAAAAGATGTGAAAGACACTTGAAATGATCATTTTTCTTTTTTTTAATATTTTATTTATTTGCAAGCAGAGAGTTACAGGCAGGGAGAGAGACAGAGAAAGAGAGAATGGGCATGGCAGGGCCTCTAGCCACTTTGTGCATCTGGTTTATGGGTCCTGGGGAATTGAACCTGGGTCTTTAGGCTCCAGAGGTATGCTCCTTTACCGCTGAGCCATCTCTCCAGCCCATGATCACTTTTTCAAAAATGAGAAAAGATACTCCATCTTTCTTCCTCCACGTTTCCAGTTTTTATCGTGTGAAAGTCTAAGTGCTTTCCTCATTTATTTCCCTGATTCAGTTCTTCATTCCTCTTAGAGTTTAAGTCTTAAAACAATTACTCAGGTGTGAGGAACAAGCGGTAGGTATCACCTAAGTGCACAAAGTATAAACTCCCAGGGTAACTTTAAGGTTAGCAAACTGCATGTCATATAGTGGTTAGTTTTTTTTAACTTTCAAATCTTCTATTCTATGGTGATATGATCTATTTGGCTATATAATTTTTCATTCAATAAAAACAAAGGCAAGTACAGAAATGAATCAAATAAGAAGAAGACTATAAAAAGGGAACTCCAATGATCAAATTTGGGGAGAAATAAAATTAAACAAAACCTTGGTAATGTTGATAATGGAATAAATGAAAATAGCTAAACGAGGTGATCGGCTGAATAATGGAGTCGAAAATGTTCATGTCACAATTCCAAGTATATAAACATGTATAAAAAGGCTTTGTTAGATTCTGACACGACCACAGGACCTCAGCTTGGATGACTTAGAATAAAGCAAAGATCTGAAGAGCCTGAATTGGTGGTTGCATCGTCTTCTTTCTCCCACATCAAATCAAGGTGTTATCAGGTCTGCCTTACCTGAGGGATCCAGGGAAGATTGTACCTTCTTTTATGTGCCCACTAACTACCCTCCTCTTCCCCTCCTATCCTCTCTCATTGGACCCCTTTATCGCCCCAAATTGTCCCCTTTTGCTTTCAAAGTATATACATATACATAAATGCATAAATATATAATATAGTGGTTGATTTTTTGAGAGTCATGTCAGTAAAATATATCAGTGGAGAGAACATCATTTCATGTACAGTTGTCCTGAATTTATCTCTTTAAAACTTCACATTTTCAAATATTATAAAATAAAAACAGATTAACTGATTAATTAATGGGATAACTTAGCATTAACCAAAACTTCCTGGCTTCAAAGCTTGGAGTTAGAAGGTTCCCCTATGTGTGTGCTTCCCTGCCCTGGAGGTGGTTGGGAGAAGTTTTGCCCAGCTGGTTGAGGCTGGTACATTTCCTAAGGCTGAAAGGCAGGTCTGAAGCTGCTCTGAACTCAGTCTCATGTGCACAGCAATTTTTTAAAAAAAATTTATTTGTTTGAAATGAAGAAATTCTATAGACGCAGACAGGTGAATATTGTCTAAGTTTGGAAAATCTTTTTATCTTAATTGTTTTTGAGATACACATAATTTAACTTAATTTTGTAAGTTTTCATAGGACAGAGTAGATCTATAATCATCCAAAATTTAATATTACTAAGTGTTTCTAAAAATAGCCTACCAAAATTAAATATTCTTTAAAATAAAATAATGCAACACATTTACTTATATTAAAAAAAAAGTCACCAAGACAAGCTTTCTTTCTCAAAAGTCAGAAAGGGAGGGTGATCTTTAGCAAAATACTCCATCACACTCACACATGAACACACACACACAGAGACACACACACACAATGCATACAAGTGCATGCAGGGGATCAGAGTTTTAAATTTCAATTCATTCAGAAATGTTTAATAAAGTCTAAACATGTACTAAGAATATTGCAATTTCTGCTGCTTCCAGAAACTTCCTTTGTATTTTCTTCATATTAAAAATTATGTTTGCTGGGTGTGGTGGTGCACACCTTTATTCCCAGCTCTCAAGAAGCAGAAGGAGGAGAGGGTCCTTGTGAGTTCCAGGCCAACCTGGACTAGAGTGAGACCCTACCTTGAAAAATAAATTATGTTAAGATCCAAAAGCAATCGATGCTGAGGTAAGAGAAACCTGCTATAGTCTAAGAATAAGAAAGACATTTCCCAGCAGCAAATAAACGCTGGATTCATAAAGAGGTCTTATAACCTGTACTAAATAACAAGAAAAAGTTTGATGTAAAAAAAGTTAAGAAGACAAATAGAAAATAGAAATATTTGTGGATACAACACATTTCTTTTGAATGTTTCTTTTTTACCTTTACTTTTTTGAGGAAAGCTTCATTTTAGTTTATTTTTATATCTTTATTATGAATAAGTATATACATTGTGTGATCAGTGTATAATGATCTTGTGAATGTGTCCCCATTTCCCTCCTCCCTGTCCCCTACCTACTGGGTTCCTTCCTCGGTGCGCATACTGGATCTGTCCATAGATTAGGGGGTATGAACTGCACCTGAAGTAGCCAGTGTTTCTTTTTTTCTTCCCCCTTGTATATTGTAACTGAGGCAGGCCATGTCTCTGGATATTCTCCCTCACCATGGCTCTTACAATCTTTCCGACCCCTCTTTCGATCAGTTCCCTGAGTCATTGTGGGTGAGTTTTAAATCTGCTTTATTGTTGAGATTTCAAATATCTCTGTACCTTTGCCCTGGGTTGTGTTGGTATCGTTGGTGTTTGTCTCCTTTGACCTTTCATGGGTTCGCAGACTTGCAGTGGTGATTGGTCTTCTGCTTGTCTTGTCACTTTCTCATAGGTTTCATTAGGGCCCTGTGTGAAGGCTAGGTGTGGTTTGTCTCCTGCCAGGATATCAGCCATATCCAATGTCTTTTGGTGGAATTGGGTTGTCCCCTGCTCTCTCACAGCCTTGTGAAAAATACAGTCTCCATTGGAGAGTGAGATCAATATAGGTTTAAATATTGCTATTTTGGCTTGCTCCTAATGGGAGTAGCTTCTCTGTAGCTCTCTGGTAGTGGAAATTTTCCCTAGGAGCCTGAGATCTTGGTCCCCATAGGATTATGCCATGGATCTCAGTTCCAGTTAAGGGTTCTTCATCACTAAGCAGATCTCTTAGCCAATCAGTAAGCCACTGATTACCCTCCTTGGTTTAGTGCCACTATTGCACAGATGAGCATTTCTTGACTTGCTGGCCTCTTCCATATAACTGTGTGTTCAGCATTCTTATGACAACTGTCTATATTGTATATCAGTGGTCTCTGCTTTCTCCAAATATCATTGGCCATTTTCCCCTGGCAGCTCATGCAACACCTTCCAGTGCTATACGTGCTACCATTTGGGAGCTGGTTACCATTCTGGATCTAGAAGGATCGCTTGGTGTTGTTTGATAACACTCTGTGATTTCTTCAGCAATAGGGTCTTACCTTAGGCCTCAGACAGGTATTCAAGAGCTTTGACATAGTCAGTCACGTTTTGGGGACCTTGTGGGTCTCTTTGATCAATAGCTCAGTGTGGGAAAGAACCAATAACTCGAACGGGGAGATGCAGGCCTAAGGTTAGGCTTCCTCCCATTCTATTCATGGCCTCTTGTACCAGGTGGTCCCTCAGCTTCCTCAGGAGCTTACTGTATAAAAGCTAGGATTTTATGGTATCAATTCATTGTTAGTTTAGTTTACTATATGAGGCCCCCAACCTACCCATCCCCCCAATTCTTTCCATTCCCTTTTACAGTCTCTCTGTTCACTGACAGATTTTCTTAATGTTCTGGGTTTAACATGTTTAGGAACCACATATGAGGGAGAATATGTGGCACTTGGCTCTCTGCTCATATGTGTGGTCACTAAGAATGATCTTTATCTAAACTGTAATACTGATATCAACATTAATGTATTGAAGAAGGTTGTGCTCAATTGTCAAAAGGATCCATACACAGTGTAGGTGTTGAGAACAATTTAAGTGCTGCTCTTAGGCTATTTTTAAAAAGTATTTTATTTTAGTTATTATTTATTTATTTAAGCAAGAGAGAGAGAGAGAGAGAGAGAGAGAGAGAGAGAGAGAGAGAGAGAGAGAGAGAGAGAGAGAGAGAGGAGAGAGAGCATGGGTGCACCAGGTCCTCTAGCCACTGCAAATGAACTCCAGACACATGCGCCACCTTGTGCTTCTGGCTGTACATGGGTACTGAGGAATCAAACTTGGGTCCTCCTGCTTTGCAGGCAAATGCCTTAACTGCTAAGCCATCTCTCCAGCCTGTCTTAGGCTGCTTTTTAAAATCTAAATTCTACATAAAGTTTTTTTCTTGTTATAAGTATCATCTCTGAGCTTAATTTATACTCTTAAAATCTTAGGGCACAAATGTAGGGCAGCTTAGGAGGAGCCAAAGTCATTTAAAAGCCCACTTTCTCCATTGTTGAAAGTTCCAGCTTTGGAAGTGGTTCCCAATGGAGAATATAAAAATCAGCCCTCCTCAGAGCATCTGGGAGCCCAAGTTGATATATTTTTATGCTATAGTATTTCTAAGGTTTCTTGCAGCTCCAAGCTTCTCTAGTTCTATGAATGTCCCCATTGTTATCACTACATCTCCCTTTGCTTGAAGAATGTTCAATCAGTAGTCTCTTATCTACGTCTATCTTTGTGTGAAAGAGTAAAGAAAACTGAATTCAGTTTCCTCATGATTAATGCATTTGTCAAATTCTTTCCAAGAAAAGAAAATTAATTTACTGTGTTTTTTTATGAATGCAAATTAATGCTGTGCAAACTATTGTGGTAAAAGTTAGCAGGGTATTTTTTTCCCCATAAATTAGAGCTAACTGATTTAGTGTTAATGAAAGGAACTATATTCAAACACAAATTTTAATAACTTGGGTAGAAAGAAAATCTTAGACTTTATAAGATTTTCCTTACATAAAATTCATGTAACTTGAACAGAAAGTCATTAAAATGTAATTTCCTATAGTGGTGCCTGTATTAATTACCTTGTATGAAAGCCTGAAAAGTTCCTTTATAAATGTCTGATTCTATGCACCCCTGGGAAGGAGAATTGTCTATTGATTAGTTAATTATCTCAAATCATGAGTCTCAGGCTCAGTTTTGTATGATTACTGTCTTATCTTTCCTTTGTTTAAATATTCTGCAGTCAGTTGCTCTACCCCTGAGCTATACTCCCTGGTTTAAATGTTCTGATCAAAATTAGAAGACAGCTTTTTGTTTTTGTTTTTTAATAGGAAGCTACTTTGTTTATACTCATATGGATAGTACAGATTACCAGTTATATGTATTAGGATATTTGAAGACTTTTTTAAATTCATAGGACTTGGTGTGTGTGTGTGTGTGTGTGTGTGTGTGTGTGTGTGTGTGTGTGTGTGTGTGTGCGAGCGTGCACGTGTGTGTTTAAAATATCTTTAAGACTATGTTACAAACTTGTTTTGAATAATCCATCATCACTTTGAGGGGATTATAAGAAGCAGAGCCCTCCCTAAGCACACTGGATCCTACATTAGCTCACCAGTGGCCAGCCCCATTGAGATACTTGCCCTGAAGAACACAAGAGAATCAAGACCCACCTCTTCCTTTGCTGCTTGTATCACATTACATTTGTTCTTGGTTGTCACTCATTTCATCCAGCAGAAACTTTAACTTTGTGTGATGACTAAATATGAACTGTCAGGGCTAATTCATGATTCATGATTACATTTTCAGAATGGGAAAACATATAGATTGGAAGTCCAATTTCACCTATTTCTTACTGGGATGAAGAAATTTTATATAATATTAAATATTCCTTTTCATGCCAAAATTTACAATGCTTACTAAATTCAAAAGGTTGGATTTAATGTTCACTTAATGCTGGTGCTAATCACTTGAGTAATAGAAATCTAAAATATTAAATGAATCCTTTGATATATTCTGTCTTTTTGCCATATCAAAGACTATAAAGTTAATAAACAATGAAATTAAACATATCCAAAGTATCTTTGGCTCATGTCACTGTGAGCCAGAAAAATCAAGATGAGGAGAACCACGACCAGAGTAGGTCAGGGAGTTCAACTGCAGGATTTCACTTTAAGAATAAATAAAACCAGTTTAACCTGGTTAAGAACCACATATGAGGGCGAATATGCAATGCTTGGCTCTCAGCTCTTGTTTGGAACCATAGAGGAGGGTAAGAGGCTCTTTACAGGTGAATACCCTGTGTGATATCTTCGCACCCATTTTTTTAGTTTGTTATCTTGACTGTCTTAATATCTTCTTTCAAAATGTCAGCAGTGATTAGGCTGTATTATGGGATAATTAATATGAACTTTTATCTCCAAGCTAATTGTGAGTAATACTAGGATAAAACATATGTCAATATGTTAACGATAGGAAGCTGAGCAGATTTGCTTTTACATATAAAAATACATTTTTTCTCTTTTCAGTTCCTCTTACTTTTTCAAATGCCAATCCAACATGGTAAACGCTTGAGGGAAGGCTAAATAACCTGCAAGAGAAACACGTGGTGTGCTTCCTCAGATCCTTCTGTGGACCTTGCCAAGGATGCATGGACTTGTGGATTAGTATAGGTCATCTTAGGAACCTCAGGAAGCCTCTCCTGTGGACCTGAGCTGTGAGGATGGGAATAATGGCATTCGAAAGCCAATTTTCCATTTTTTAGAATTAGTTTCATGTGGTATTATTTGCCTTGCTTCCTTCTGCTAAGTGGGTCTCTTCCCTCCTCCCCCAAAGAAAAGTAAATTTACTTAATTTCATCACATGCGGGTCCTAGAGATTTGCTACATTTGTCCCTTCACCAGAAGTGGCTTCCATCATGTTAATTGCTTATCCAAATTCAGAATCAGAATTGGAGCACACACTCTGAATCACACACATGAGAACTTGATCCTGGCATTTATGGCATGAAGTGAACTTACTGGAGGCACATCTGGACAGTGACCTTGTAGTTCACCCAGGGATTTTTACCTGACTTGCAAGTACACTTTGGGTGTAGTTGACTTTGCTCACCCATCCAGCAGGGCCAGTTCTGGTCATACAAGTAGCACTGGACAAAGACCTCCATCTCTTGTCTCAGCAGCTCACTCTGCCTTTGTCACAGGAGTTCCAGCCCAGTGTTCCAGCTATGTACACACTAGCAGCATTGCTGGTGGCAGTGGGCATGGGTGTCACACACTGATGGCCCATGATTGCAAGTAGATCTTGTTCTCTACAAGGCTTTGGTATGGCTCACTGGATGTGGTCAATAATGTCCACCCTCTTGTCTCAGTGCTTGGCCAACAGAGTTAAAACAACTGCTTTGCTATTTCCGACTCTAGGAAGTTAAATAGAAATAATGTATAATTAATTTAAATATGCACTTATTCAAGGAGGACTACTTGCTTCTGTTCTGATTATAATGACCCTAGTTTGTCAAGACATAGCCTTGTACAGAAAAAAAATACAGGTGAGACTCAAAAGTACCTATTGATCCTAAATCAATAATTTCTTTGCCTTTCACGTTGTTTTTATACACATTATATTCGCAAATAAAACATTTAATCTGTATTTTTCCAACTTTAATAAAAGAACATTTGGATTCAGAAGGTATGAAACCAGGGTTGAGGAAGTGGATCCATGGAAAAAGCACTTCCCTCCCAAGCATGAGGATGGGAGCATCTGTAATTCCAGAATTTGGGAGGCAGAGACCGGAATTCCCAGGGCAAGCTCACTAGCCAAATCAGTGATCTCTGGCTTCGATTAGAACAGCCTGCCAAAGTAAATAAAGTAAGTGGAGAGAGTTGAGGAAGACACCCTAGGTCAGCTTCTTGCATCCACACATGTAAGTATACAATACACATACACATGCAAAAAAAATGCAACCAAATTTGATGAAAATGTAAACTTGTGTGTTTGGGGGTGGAATTTGAGGTAGGATCTCACTCTAGCCCAGGCTGACCTGGAATTCACTATGTAGTCTCAGGCTGGCCTTGAACTCATGAAGATCCGCCTACCTCTGCCTCCTGAGTGCTGGGATTAGAGGTGTGCACCACCATGCTTGGCTGGAATTGTTATTTTTACAATCCAGGAGTAACATACTCTTGCTAAACTTCATTTTCTTTGATTTAATACCTCTAAAATGTAATGATGTTTCATTTGTTTAATTTTTTTTTTTGCCTTCTAATTATAAGAACTCATTCACCATTGGGCCAAAGGTCAGAGTCAGCTGGGTGCTGAACTGGCTATTTGCCCAGACTTTGGAGCAAGACTAATTTGAAAACCCTTTACAGAGCTCAGACTGCTCACAAGATCTTATTCCAATCAACCATTGATCATAAGAGATTTTTCTTTATCGACCTGAAAGAAATTTCCTTTTCACCTCATGCCAGCTGAGGCACACAATGAAAGTAGGTAGCTGGTGTCCAAAATGTGTATTGCTAATAAAGAGGCCAGTCTCCCCCAACCCCCCACCAATAACATGAGGATTCTCTTCCCAGCAGGCATTCCGTAATGATGCACGCTACTAAGAATGTTGGCCTCCATTCATCTGTGAACTCATTTCATTGCCACCCTGTGAAAAATCTGTGGTCAGAAAGGTGTCCCCTCTGCAGAAACACTTGGCAAGTCACCCAGCAAATGGTCAGTAGGGCTCCTGAAGCCATAGATGAGAATTGTCCTCATGCCTGGAGAGAGCTGAGTGAAATGCAGAGTGGTGTTTATCCCCCTGGATGTGACATCAGAAAGTTCCAGATCGTCCCTGAAGTCAGGTCCTCTATGATTTACGTGCCTGTGGAGTTTGGAAGGTCCCCACTAATGCTGAGTCTATGACACCTCTCAATTTATATTTGCTCAGAGGCCACTTTTATTGTTCCCACAGGCAAAGTAGAGCAATGCTACTTTTTTTTTTCACTCGGAAGGGTCAGCATTTATGGGACATACTCAGTCAGATTCTCAAAATTGCTTCGGAGAATGAAAGTTTATTTTATCCCACCCTCTTGGATTAAAAGAGGTCAGTTAAACAAGCTACTTTCTAAAGGTCCCTCATTTGAGTTACTGGCGAGACCATGAGCCATCAGGTCCTGGATCACTTGGCAAACGTCAGAGGAAAAGGTTTTTTTTAAGAAATACCCAATTCTACTGCCTTTTGCTTCAACAAAGGAGATTTACCAAGGATCAATTTGGCTACAGATACCTTGGTTTTTGTTAAAATGCCTTTGGCCTTTAAGTTATCTGTAATAACTTTTTGTAAGGTCTAAGCAATTTATAATAATATTAAATGGGAAAAAAATCATGATTGCCTAGAACATTTTCCATTTTATCTGAAAGGCTAGAAGTTAGGATTTGCATAATTTCACCTAAGGGTTGGTTTTTTTCCTCCCACTGGTGACACAATCTGAGTTTCATATAGAAGTTACAAATTTGCTTTACTAATAGGGTTTGTTAAGGCAATATTTTGGCTTTACAGTGATAGTTGTATATTTCCTATTTATTTTTGTGTTGGACTGTTAAGAATCATTGACAACTGGCTATGAGCGAGGAGGAGCCAGAACACAAATGTTTGTTGCTGTAGTTGATAGCTTGCCTTTAATATTTATAAGGAAATGCTGGTGCAGCTGTATAGCACAGGCCTTCTATCTGCCTCTTATTCAAATACAGATGCTATGCAAAATTAATACATGTCACCTACCAAGACTGTTAAACCTTGATTTCACATTGTAGTCTTGTTTCTTATAAATGGGTCTATGAGCTAGGAAGGAAGGAAGGAAGGAAGGAAAGAAGGAAGGAAGGAGGAAGGAAGGAGGAAGGAAGGAGAAAGAAAGAGAGAGAAAGAATGAACGAATGAAAGAAAGAAAGAAAGAAAGAAAGAAAGAAAGAAAGAAAGAAAGAAAGAAAGAAAGAAAGAAAGAAGGAAAAGAAACAAACTAAAAACACCTGTATTGGCTCTAAATTTTGCACAACCTCTGAGGGAACAGGACATGAAAGGTGAAGTGATGCTACAGAACAGAGTGGAGCTTTCAGGGTTGATTGCAAATACCCACGGCCTCTCCAAGGGCATTTGGGGAGAGCCTAGTTACCAGTGCTTTGACACTGAGCCAGTGTGCCAGCTGTTTTCATCTCTTGTCAATCTCGTACACTTGCTCTGCCACAATGTGGACCAAGACACCGAGCCAGCAGCTTCCTCCATACAGCTTCCAGACTCTGCTTCTCCAAGGGGACATTCAGGGCCAGTTTCTTGACCAGTGGGTACAAACCATGTCCAGAGGCCGGGGTGATCCTTGCCCCTAACTAGCAAAACCAGATGCACACTGCTTAGAGGCAAGTTCTTGAAGCCATTGGTCCCCTGTCTTCTCAGTGACACTGTGGCCCATTTCTGCGCCACATGAGAGAGAGCACACATGAGGGGACCAGAGGAATGTCTGTGGCCTTGCTGATGACCTCCTGAAGAAACACGCAGCTGCAGTCATAAATCTGTAGAGCCTGAAGTGACCTTAGCAGCAACCCAAATCCAACTTCCTTCCAAGGGAAGTCTTGCCAGGGATGTTCCTAATTTCAAGTCATTTAAGGTTTGATAGCCACGAACTCAGCTTAGAGTTGCTGTGGAATCTTGGGATTTACAACAAACAAAAACAGAATCCACAGGTTATAACTGGCCACTGAGGAATGAGACTTGTTACAGAGCCAGAGTCTCACCCCTGCTTCTCCTGCCTCCCTGGGTGCTCCTGTCTTCTCTGCTACCAGACGTCATCTTGGTCTGTTCTCCTCACTCTCCTCTTCCCAGAAGAGTAGCTTTATGCACCCCCAATGAAGAGAGCTAACCTCCCCCTGACACCCCCTGCCTGTACCCCAGGATCCGAAGCCCAGCAGCAGAGTTGTTGCCAGGAAACCATTCTTGCTCATGGCACTGAAAAGTGGACCCGATCCACCCTCTATCTCCATCTTGTACATAGCAGATCTGCATCCTTTTTTCCACCTCCCAGCACAACACCAATCAGGAGCACCTTGTAATATCATGAGATATAAACTTTGATTTTGTTAAGCTGCTAAGATATTTAAATTCACAATTACAACAGCTGGCATGACCCACCTATACAAAGTCTTCCGATTCATCCACACAAACAACCCTAGTCTATGTCTCTGGGCCAGACTTGGTGCCTGAATTCCACACTTGTATATCCAACCAGACAAAACAAATGAGTCCCTATGTGCCCACACAACCTCACTGTTTGTTGTTCATCATTTGCTCATGAGTAACATTTGGATATACCAGACACCCAAACCAGACCACTGGGAGTCATCCCAGGGTCTCCCGTAGGTTTATCTCTCACAGTAATGTCTCCTACATACTGACTTACCTGGTATATCTCCTTTTTGCTGTTTCTTATTCAATGTGCTTATAGTAGCCTCACCCCTATTCCTAGGCATCCTCCATGCTACACTCAAGTGAGTGTCTCTGGAATAACTTATCGTGTCTCTATTATAGTCATCCCATGGTTCTGACTTGCACGTTAGAAATCCATGCACAGGTATGATATGTAAGGTCACTATATGAACCATTTCCTTTGTATTTTCCCTGCCTTTTAGGTCATCATTTTCCTATTGCCCTACCCTCAGCAAATGTGTTAATGTTTCCCAAATAGCTTTTCCCTCCTTACTGCTGAATTTGTGGTTCCCAGTATTTAGCATCCCACACCCTCATGCCAAGTCCAGCCTACAGGGTGTCCTGAGCACACTCCCTTGCTGCCATCCCCCAGCTGATGTGACAAGATGTGATGCCCAGGATCTGCTTTGCCATGCTTTTCTTGCCATGATGAAATTTTCCTTTTCCTCCAATGAGCTGCTTCTAGCTGGGTGTTTTGTCCCAGCACTGAGAAGGTAACTGTAACTTGTATATCCAGATGAATTCAGAATGTACCACACTCTCCTGCCAGGGTTCTGCTGCCAGTGAGCATTTCATCATTCAACCTGACCTCAGAGACCATCTCCCTTGGCAATCATCTCATCTTTCCTCATGCCTGGGTCTTTTTCAAAGAGGTGGGGTCCATGCCTTTGTTATACCTGCAGAGCTTTTGCACATTTGCTCTTTGAGAACAACCAGCTAGCACACACTGCTGCAGTATGCCCTCAACACCATGCTGACTTAACCTGTACGTATTTGCATACATCGATCCAGTCATCTGCACACAGTCCTGAGGGCGATGTCAGACTTATTAGACAAGCTTTTGATCAATGGTAGCAGAATGTTTTTCTGTGTTGTTGTTGTTGTTGGTTTTTTTTTTTAACTCTAATCAACAGTAATTAATGTCTTTGACCATACTGACATCTCTGCTAGGTTTTTTATGTTGTTGTTGTTGTTTTACTTTTGGCTGAAAGTCCTTCATTGAAGCCAGTTTGCTTCCAGCTGCAAATAGAGCAGAGTCACGGGATCTGGACCTCCAGGTTTCGATCCCCGCACCCCCATCAGCTGTGTGAGCTGAGCAGGCATTTCCACACTCCATCTCTCATTTTGGCCATCTGTGGCAATCAAATAGCATTCTGACCCACTTCAACAGAATGGTTTTGAAGAACAACCTAGATGATGGATGAAAAGGCATGCTTTAACTGAGAAATGTGCAAAAGTTAGTTACCAGTTGTGTTTTTAATAACTAAAACAAATTAATACTAATAAATGCTTTCTCTTTGGTGTGTTGTCATTCCTCTATTTTTTCATTCTCACTGATTTCAGCTATTTTCATAGTCTTTAATGAGTGGGCAGCACACACAGATGTCATGTATAGCTTGACTAGAATCCTGGGTTTTATTGTCCCAGGCATCCTGATGACTGAGCCTTGAGAACTGAACACAGGGTCGGCTCACTGACCATGCTGTCTCAGTTGCTCTGCTCAGTAAGTCTCTGAGTGTGTCTTTCTATGTGTTCTATCTGGCATTTCATCTCACAAGAATCCTGCTGCTTTGGGATTGGTGGAGGGACGGATGGATGGATGGATGGATGGATGGATGGATGGATGCTACTATAAATAAGGTCAAGCCCAAATTACTCAGGGCTAATTGTTTTACCTTTGCTTTGCGTTTGGCTTTGGGCTTCTTGCATGATGATGGGGACAACAATAGTGGATGACAATGATGTTTTTGAGCTTTTACATACTGGCACTGTTCTAAGTCCTTTACATACACTCTTGACCATAACCTGTTAAAAAAGACGGCTGCTCCTGATGGTCCATGAGGTAAGCGCACTGAGGTGCAGGGTCTCTTGTATTCTACACGTTTCCCTTGTCTTACACTCAGGGACAAGAGCAGTGTCTGCATACAGGAAGCACTCAAGAAACACTTCTGAGTTAAGTGATTAGTCCTTCAAAAAATTCCTTTTGATCTTTATAACTTTGGAGTTTTTAGGCATTTGCAATTTACTAATTAACTTTCTGTAATACTTTACAGTTTAAGAAATACTTTTGTATACATAAAATCAGTAGGATTAATGTCAATTTACTAATAGAAACACTAAAATATACCTCACCTATCCAATGAAAAATAAAATGTGGCTGAGTGTGGTGGTACAGGCTTTTAATCCTAGCATTTGGGAGGCAGAGGTAAGAGGATCGCTGTGAGTTGGAGGCCAGCCTGAGGCTACATAATGAAGTCAAGGTCAGCCTGGGCTAGAGTGAGACCCTACCTTGAAAAACAAAAAATAAAATAAAACTGAAATGTGGCCTTTACTACAATATTGACATTATTTAATGTTTTTAATGAATGATAAGCATTTTTCAATCAAGGATGACTAGAGTAGGGATTAAAAATGGGGCCACAATACAATAGAATTATTGTCACTTTGTATTGGTTTGCTTATTTTTCTTTGAGATAGGGTCTTGTTACCTATCCCAGGATGATCTTGAACTCAAGATCCCTCTCTCTCAGCTCCCCAGGTGCCAGAGTTGCAGATATGTAATGTTATTTTTAATTGAAAGAAGAAAATACTAGTCGGCTTTGTAAGTGGGAATTCTCAGTTGAGTTCCAAATTCACGTCCCAACTTGGAAAAGTAGTTTGACAAGATTGATTCTTATAAATGTTTGTGGACCTAAAACAAGAAGAAAACAACCAAACAAATAAAACTTCCTACATTGTAATTAAAAACAAATATGCTGACATCTACAAGAAGCTTTCCTTGCTAGAAACAATGAAGATTTCCATTAAACAAAAACTGGGGACAATAGTGGCCATGATTTACTCAGCACATTCCAACCAATGAGGGTTCCTAGAAAATTAAGGTTACACTAAGCACCATCACAGAGAGTTTTGGATAAGGCATTGGTGCTGTTACATTTTCCACAATTCAAACACTGTCTTTCAATGAAATTATAACATAGTATGATATGTTCACAGCTAAACAAAATTTTATAACCAGAATCTGGTGATAATTTTAGCCTTCCTTGAACTTTGGCATCAGTAGCGGTCAGTGGTTTTGAGTAGACGAGAGAAACATTTCTTTAAACCTTCAGACAACTATAACTCACTCATCCATTTGTCATTCCAGCGCTGGAGTACTTGAAGTATTTCAATTTTTAGTTAACAATGTAACCTTTGGAGTTTTGCCTAATAATGACTTCACTTGTGCTTGGCCTTCCAGCAGATGAATTAAAATGGAAATGCATATTTTCTAATTATGCATCCAGCCTGGTTGCATCCTGGCAGGCACAGCCACACTGAATGTTAAACTCAGTCTATACAATGGCGAGAGTCTAGGTGACATCAAAGTTTCCCAAAGTCACTTTCTTAACCATGTGAAGGATTGCCCAGAGTTTGATCACTAGTAGGTAGCTATACACAATAAGAGGGAAAACATTTAAACATCCCAGCATGGTATTTCCATTTAAATCTGATTACAGTGAAATAAAACTGTAGCCATTAAAGGTTTAGAGGAACTACAAATACAAGCAGTAAAAGAAGACAGATCGTAAATGAAGCAGTAAAACACTTCGGCAGGGCAAACAGCTGATAGGACCCATTCAGTCTTCCCTTCCGAAGCAGACTGTGCAATTCACCAGACCCGCACCGTTCTCTGAACTCCACTTAAACCTGCAATTAACCTTTCACGCCTAATGAAGCTGTTTTCCTGCAAAATTAAAATATATAGTGGTGCCTTCCTGCTTTTACACAGACTTGGGAGGAGAGCATTTCAGAATGAATGACTTTTCTAAGGCTTCTCTGCGCAAATGTAAAATGGAAATAGAATGTTTGTATATGACACGGGAATGTTCTTTCCAAGGCAATTTCATTTGATGTGCTGTATTTTATTACTGTACTTATTAATTGTTCTGTATAATTGTTAAAAAAACACACACATCGGTAATTTTATGATTAGATTGTTGCTGTTAGAGTCTACTGTTAACCATTTCAGGTCCATTAGGGGAAAACAGAGTTTGAGGAACAAAAACTAAATTCCTAGCTTTGCTGCAAATTCGGTGATCAAAGGGGATCTTTTTGCCATTTAAATGTTTAGTTACTAGTTATTTATGTTCCTTTCTCCTTAGGTATGTTTGCACATATTTAAAGAGAAACAGGTTTCTTAAATTTTAGGAAGCAAATATATTGTGATTCTCAAAGGTTGCAGGTAAAAGTCTGATTTTAAAACATGTCAGCCTCTGACTCTGTGACCACTGGACCATGGTCATTTGCTTTCCGGAATTCCAATGAAGGAGTCCACTTCCTTCACAGCTTGCCCTGGCCTGTGTGACCCAGGTGATGTTCTACATTAGAAAGTGCCTCGTAGAGACACAAGGAAGTCATGGGAAATGGAACTGGAAACAAGACTTCCTTGTGTAGACTTCAAATTTAAATAATCTAAATGTCATAGTGTCTGGCATGTAAGAATTAAAAGTACAAAAAGTTAAGGCTTGTAATAAATATCTAAGCCTGGCATTTTTATGGAATCTACCGGCATGTTTTGATGTAGAATCTGCTAGCCTGCAGCATCCGTCCCTGTATCATCTTGATGTGGTAAATGAAATTCCTTTAGACTGCCAGTCTAAAATAATGAATTGTTCTCCTGGTTAATTGTATTGCTTTGATAACAAGGAACTATGCTTGAGCATAGAGAACACAATAAGTGAATTTCATCAGATGATTTGTGGGACATTTTGAAAAATGATCTTCTGGAGTGACCTGATTTTAATAGGACTCCAGCACAATCAGTAAAGGCCACAGCCCTGGATCCAGTGGGCATGGCCAGGAGGAACCCAGCAGTGTGGCTGGGGGGACAGGGGCCACTAGCAAGACCCCATTTCTTGGTGGCTTTTATACCTTGTTATAAAATCTAGAACGGATCCCAAGTTGTCCATATCTCTTCATTGGCAGTAGGGAAAAAAAACCATTAAAAATGTTTTCAGCACAATGGAAACAAAGAACTTATTCCAAGAGCAATAGGGTCAGCACCTTTCTCTGGGTTCTGCAAACTCAGAGGCAGGAGCAGTAGAGGACAAGACAGAAGCTGCCACAGTGCCTGGATCGGATGGTGGTGGCCTAGTGCAGCTCAAAGCAGGTTTTCTTCTAGAAGGAGGATGTGCTGTAACTGGTTAGCTGTCCTAAGTTGGGGTGTGGGCACCATTAGAAAAGAGTCCAGTAGTTATCAAGTCCTAGGCATTTGGAGAGATGGTTATTACTGGACTTCATGGATTGAATTCCTATCATCCTCTTGTGCAGTGGGATGGCTTTCTGGGCAGATAATAGGCTGGTTTTATGGGTAGGGAGTTGCTGGTCTGGTGGTGGGTCACAGTTCCATTTTTACATGTGGTCTGGCTAATATTTTATTCAGTGTTTCACCAACATGAAATGCTATTACTAGATGGGAAAGAAATAATAAGATCTTTATTTTCAAAACACTACTAACTTGAATTTTCTCTTTGCTAATTAACAACCTTATATTCTTTAAAATAACCAAGTGTGCAGAATCACAAAGGAAGAGATTACTTCCTCTTCCCGGTCAAGTAACCTCCGAAGTTCAGAAAGACAGGCCTTGCCTGCTCACTACTGTGTGTAAGACCTCACGTAAATGGGAAGAGAACTTGGAAACTTCTGAGTTATCCTAGTTTTTGTAAAGTTTCCATATAGTATCCATGAAGAAATATAAAAGTGTTAATAAAATACTTGACATTTATTTACTTTCTTGTTGCTGGGACAAAATGCCCACAGAAGCAACTTATGGGATGGAAGGATTTATTTCAGGCTTCCAATTTTGAGGGGAAGCTTCAAGATGGCAGAGAAAAGCAACAGTTCATGATATCACACATCTGCAGGAGAGATGGAAGAGCAAGTGCAAGCTGGCTCTGTGTGCAATCAGACTAGATTGATCAACCCCCAAGGCTCACCCCCAACAATACACCTCCTCCAGCAAGGCTCCACCTCCCAAAGGCTCCACCAGCCCAGGAATAAGTAGGACGTTTAATCAAAGTACCTGAGGCTATGGGGGGGGGGGCATTTACACTCAAACCACAATATTCAAGAATGTGTGTAGTTATTATAATTGGTGTCATTAATAATTCAATTATAAGCCTCACAATGAAGAAGAACTCATAATGGGCCACAAACCATGGTGTGAAAATAAGATAAGTTCTTGGACATGTAACCCTGAGTGTCCTCTGTGAATACACAGAAAGGACACATATCACTCCCATAGGACAGCACTGTACCTGTTGTAGCCATTCATACAGACTCTGGAAAATGTAGTTGATTGCTCATATTCATAGGAAAAGCACAGAAAGCCCTCAAAATAAAACGTGATTTACAATTTTATCTATAAATTAACGGAAATAGGATTTAGGATTTTCCAACTCAATGAATTTCCAGAACATGGCTAGACCTGAGAATGTTGAGAGAGACATTGGCATAGCTGGGCGTTGGGCTTTTTCTACCCTGAAATACAAAGATACTGTGACAGTGTTAATTACCACTGACTTTCACATCCTGGCAACTAAAGGTTTTTACTTTTCTCTTGGTGCTTTATCTTCTGAAAGGGAAATAGCATTTGCCTCTGCACATGAATGAAAACATATTTCTAGGACCTTCTCTGAACTAGGCCATGCAATCAATTAAAGAACGACATGGTTTCATATTCGAGTGCTGTGACCATTGAAATTCGTGTAAGTGGCCTCTGTCCACATTAAAGGAGACATGCGTTATTTGTCATATTTGATTGTCACTGAATGAGATGATGCCAGGAAGGAGCTACCAAGAACTTGTAAATTATGGCCAGGCATGTCTGCGGAAATTTAAGATCTGCCTGAAGTGAACTTCAGTTAGCATCACCAAAGTCTGTGATTTTTTAAAAATTAAATTGATGCCATTCATCCAATCAAGTAAAGACATAAGAAAGTAAACATTTACTACAGATAAACCCAGGCCAGTAGGACAAGTGGTTAAAGCATCTGTGTTGGACACTTCAGTTGTTCAAATGTGCTTGTCAAAGGTCAAGAACATGATTCTCATTTAAACTCCAAACCTGTATCACCTCTCAAAAATTTAATCACTGAGCCATCTTCTTCACCCCTTTGCTCTGGGCTTTCTTTCAATCTTGCTATAATGTGTTTTATTCTATTCTACATTTCTATATTTCTACAAGCTCTGAACTTGGTTGTTCAGCATTAGTCATTCCCATGTGTGATGTTCACTACTTAATAATCCACAAAGAGCTAATGCTTGGAAGGAGGGCCTGAGTCACCTCACCCCATTAAATGCCTTCTCCTTTCCTTTCAGGCCTTGCCATCGCCAGTGCCCTGGTAGACATTTCACAGCAGAAGCCTTCCGATAATAAAGACAAGACTTCGGGAGTCCGAAATAGAAAACACCTCTCCACACGCCAAGGAACCTGCGTCTGAGTGGAATCCACTTCTCTGTATTCTGTACTGAGTTCTTTGCAACTGGCTTCCGTTACAGCTGTCCTATGACCTTGGGTTTCTAGAGGACGATCTCTTATGATCCCAGGCCTAAGTACAGTCCCTCCTAATGGGCAATGCCCCAAGTGGCCAAAGAATGTCTGTGAGTTTTGTAAAAGTAACAGTATTGATGGTCACAAGTGATAAAGTCAGTTTTTACAAGTATCTTAGGCTTATCATAGATCACATTAACTTACTATGGAAAAAAGATGTATATTGTTTCTTAATGCAGATGAAAACTATGTAATTCATATAAATCAATTGTTTATATCCCAAGACTTTAAAGAAAGTCATTTTATAATGCCTGAATGATGAGAGATGTACAGTTTTTGCCTCATTAGCAAACTTAGGTCACCTGTATGTGAATAGGAAGTGACAAGTCGTGACGGCTTGAAATGCTGTCATATCTCCTTGTAAATGTGAACGTAAGGTTTTGATTTAATAGGATATAGGTAGTGTATTTAAATATTTCCCATGACCATATCATGTCCAAAATGAACTTGAGAATGTAACAGTTTGCAGCCTAACAGGAATGCAGACAGAACGAGTCGGTATGGCTGTGGGCAACCTTACAGGCGATTTATTAGAATTCTGAGTGTAGACAACATTCCTGTCATCCATGCCAACTGCCTAACTCATTATCAGAGCTCATAGAGCATGGAAAAGCCTGTCCAGAAATCTTATTTTGCCCCTTCTTCCAAAAACAGTCTCTAAGGCCACAACCGAGGAGAGCTGGAATCATTCATTTATAGTATGCAGCCTTCTCTTCCAGAGTGGTTATGTTTTCATTATTTCAATCCTGATGACCTATCTGCATCTTTATAAGAACATGTCGTTTTCTTTTGGCCTTCTTCCTCTATCTGCTTGATTTTGTTTACCTCTTACAAATATTATGAAATGTATTTTAAAGATAATCCCTTTCCAAGTCCCTCGCCACCACCTGCTTCACAAGAGCAGAGAGGAGAGCTCACTCCTGGCCAGAACTCCATGTCCAGCGTGAAGGAACACAATTGTGGCATGAGATGAAGTCTCCAGTGTTGGCGACATCAGAACATTCTTAGTGACTCAAAACCCTGAATTACGGCAGACAGGAAAAATCAAATAACAGCTTTGGCATTGGAATATCCATCATTCATGTCCAAGTCTCACTGAAGCTCACGAATATTGACAGATCCAGCCTGGAATAGCATTTTTAACTTCAGGGTAACTACAGGATACGTATGAACAATGACCAAGCTATCCAAAGCTGCTGTTTACTAGATGGTTTTGTTTAACATGGAAGGCATTTAAATCGAATTAATGTTTAGTGCTTTCTATGTACTTTTCATGTTCTTTGGATTTCTGGAAGATAATGACACTTGACAATTAAAGCCTAGTTATTTGCATGCCACGGATGTACAGTAGCAGACTATGACCCTGTTGTAATATTAAATATTTATTTCAAATGCCACACATACATAGTCGACTTAAGTTGATGAGGATTGAGCGTAACATGTAACAGAAATGATCAGACAATATGTACTTGCATCTTATAAGAGACTGGTAGGTTGCATCTAACCCTGACATTATTTTGCTAATTAGGCATTTATGAACATAGTATATATTCCTTATGTTGGCATGATAAGTTTACTATTTTTCCATGCACTAAAACAAGACAAATTTGTAGAGTAGTTTTAGTCATCTTCTCCACAGCCTGTGGGTGCTTGCGCAGAAGGGGAGGGCTGGTTGCTGTTACTTCCCTGAGACATTTTCTCCAACAGCAACAACAAAAAAATCAGCCAGATGTTTGTAAATGTCTCCTAAAAGCAAGTAATTTTATTAGCTTCTTTTTGGACACTTTAAATGTTGGTTCTTCTCATGGAATAATAAATTGACCAAACTGGTGACGATGAAGGTATAATTGTTTTCAAATAAAGCAGTTCCCTAATTTGTTTACTTCTAGAACCGTTGTCACTAAAGAAAACTCACACAACAAAAGTATAGAAATATGAAAACTCTTATCTCAGATATATTTTTAAGAAAGGCTAGCAAGTAATGTTACCGTGAAAGAATTTTTAAATTTTAGGTCCCTCAAATCCCATCAGGTTCTAAAACTTGTAATTTTGAATTTTTTGAGAATTAGAAGACATGTGATGCAAATGTAAAGTCTCACTATTTCTTTCTGGGCCAAATCTTGGAGTCATGGATATTTATGCAATGTAGCCTCAACAAATCCAAGCCTTTTTTTTTTTTTTTTTTTGATGTAGGGTCTCACTGTATGTAGCCCAGGCTGACCTGGAATTCACTATGTAGTCTCAGGGTGGCTTTGAATTTATGATAATCCTCCTACCTCTGCCTCCCGAGTGCTGGGATTAAAGGCATGAGCCACCACGCCTGGCTTTCTAAGCTTTTTACTGAAAATCAAATTCTTCCCCATTAGGTGAAGTGGAGAGAAAAGTTGCCAAGGACTAAGGATAGTCACTCTAATTCTGTCTGGTTTTATCCCACATATCCCAAACACTTTATATTTAGATGCT
The DNA here is from genome assembly GCA_004024765.1 of Zapus hudsonius. Lineage (NCBI taxonomy): Eukaryota > Metazoa > Chordata > Mammalia > Rodentia > Dipodidae > Zapus > Zapus hudsonius. The sequence goes on along the minus strand of PVHP010010200.1, from coordinate 26,247 downwards.
TGTAATTTTTGGTTTGGTTTTGCAAGGTATTCTCACTCTAGCTCAGGCTGACCTGGAACTCACTCTGTAATCTCAGGCTGGCCTCCTACCTCTGCCTCCCCAGTGTTGGGATTAAAGGCATGCACCACCATGCCTGGATTAATTTTTAAATAATCAAACCACATGTATATAAATGTTTTCTGAGAAATTGACAGTCTAAATGGCTGATTCTCTTAAAAATCCATTTTAATGGAATTTTTAACATTTCAGTTAATATTCCCAAAATGACATGGGAAAACAGGTTTAGAATGTAGGATTTCTTATTCTGCTAAGTATGAGGAATGTTGATTAAATGCAATTTAATTTGAATTTAACTTGGACAACTAGAAAGTTCTTGCTAAAAACAATCTGTGTTTATAAGTTGAGATAGTAACTTTAAGACAAGTGGGATTCCCATGATTGCTTTAAATGGACAAATTATTGAAGTCATACTCGAAGAAGAAAATGGATACCATCTCCTGAGGTGTTCTGTTGAGTAGAGAGTGTCAGTTAGGACATACATGTGATCAACACTTGCTGTTCTTCCCAACACTGCGTGTTCTTTTTGTGTCTGTGAGGCAGAGGTGACAATGTGGCTATGGTCCTTGGCATGGGATTGTCCAGAGAGGTATAGGGGGCTCAGACCAGGCTGGAACTGACACTAGAACCAGCTTTGAGGTGTGTGGTGCTTGGCCAAGTGTCAAAGGCCTGTCCACCCGTGAAGGGAGGGGATGGTCCCCACCGAAGGGCTGTTGTGATGTCAGAAGATGGGCATTGATACGTCCTAGCAACCGGCCATACTTTTTCTCCCATGTGATTTATTTATAAATCTATTTATTAATTTTATGCCTCTTTTCACCATAGATGAAAGTCCGGGAGGTACAAAAAGATTTCTTCAATACCTTAAGTTCTTGAACTTCTAAGGATCTAGAGATTTCCGACTAACTACATTGATATCTGGAACAAAGGAGCTTTGTTTCTTTCAAAATCTTTAGAGTTGAGCAGAGCCTTCTAAAAATGACTCCTTGATGACATCTAAACAGAAACATCAATTGTCGCTGTTTCAAAAAGGGGTAAATGCTCACATTGTGTGGGCAGTCAGTCATATATGACATACTTTTTCAATAAACATAAAACTGTGGCTTGAAATGTGTATTTTTTTATAAGAGAGTTTTTAAAAGTGAGAACTCATTAAACAAATTAATTCAACCCACACATACTTTTTAAAAATTCTACTTCAACAACCCACTTGCTGTTTCTTGGGTGAGCTTGGAATGAACTTCGTGCAGGTGAAAGCAGATTCTCATTTCTGATTGAAAAGGACCAGGACAACACTGTGAGAGCCTCCACTCCATGAGATCTTTGGTGACCAGTAGACACATTATGAACACTGAGCCAAAAAGATATTTTATCTACAGTCGGAGATGAGATCATTTAATAATGAAATCATCGCTCTAATGCCAAATGCTGTGCATGATTTTCAAAGGAACTCAAGCCAACTGGTTGCTGCTCAGCACCATTTCCTTGTAGTACACATTTAACCTTTTAGTGTGATCAATTTTTAAATTAAGAATTATAAGTATACACACACATGCAGGTGTGTGTGTGCGTGCACGCACGCACCCCATATTAAAAACAGGTTGTGTGAAAGTTAACCAATGGGATCTCATCAAGCTTAAAAGCTTCTGTACAGACAAACATACCATACTCAGAGTTGGGAGATAATTTTTGCCAGCTATAACACAGACAGAGGTCTAATATCTAGAACTTACAAAGAACAGAAAAAAATCAAACAGCCCTCTCACAAAATGGGGCATTGATCTCAACAGAGGATTCACAGAGGAGGAAACACAAACGGCCAATTCTCATCTAAGAAAGTGCTCATCTTCCTTAAGCATCAGGGAAATGCAAATCAAAACTACAATGAGATTCCACTTTATTCCAGTCAGAATGGCAATCATAAAAAAAAAATCCAACAACAATAGTTGCTGGCAAGGGTGTGGGGAAAAGGGACCCTCATTCACTGCTGGTGGGAATGCAAACTTGTACAACCATTATGGAAAGCAGCATGGAGACTCCTGAATAGGATGGATATAGAGCTACTGACCAAACTAGCTATTCCTCTGCTGGGCATCTACCCTTGAGATTTCTTGCCTCAACACAGAGATATTTGCTCAACCATATTTATTGCAGCTCAATTCATAATAGCTAAGAATTGGAATCAACCCAAATGCCCATCTCTGGATGAATGGATATCAAAGTTGTTACATTTACATGATGGAATTCTACTCAGCCGAAAGGGAAAAATGACACAATGAAATTTAAAGAAAAATGGATGGACCTGGAGCAGATCATACTTAGTGAACAGAGAGACAAATGTTGCATACTCTCCCTCATATGCGGTTCCTAACCAGGTTAGGCTTAAACTCTAAGCAAACCTGACAGGTGAATTGAGAGACTGTAAAAAGAGATGGAAAGAATGGAGAAGAAGGGAATGGGAGGGTAGGAGGACTTATACAATAAGATAAACAAATAATCAAAACCATAAAATCCTTACTTTCATATTGTAAGCTCTCGAGAAAGTCGTGGGCATCACCTGGTAAGAGGGGCCATGTACATAATGGGAGGGAAATGAAAAATTGATCAGACCTGCAACTCCCTGTCTCGGTCATAGGTTTCTTTCCACACTGAGCTGTTGCTCAAAGAAATCCATGAGGTCCCCAAAACAAGAATGCTTCTGTCAAAGATCTTGAATACCCACCACAGGCCAAAGGTAAGATCTTATTGCTGAAGAAACCACAGCAACTCACTGCACAACACCAAGAGACCCTGCAAGATCCAGAATGGTAACCAGCTCACATATGGTAGCATGTGTGGTACTGGTAGATGCTACATAAGCTGCCAGGGGAAACTGGTCAATGATATTTGGAGAAATCAAAGACCACTGATATTGAATTCAGATTAATGCCACGAGAATGCTGAACACACTGCTATATGGAAGAGACCAGCAAGTCAAGAAATGCTCACCAGTGCAATAGTGGTGCCAAAACTTAGGAGGGGCATCAGTGACTTCCAAAATTGTCCAAAAGATCCACTCAGTGACAAGGAACCTTTAAAACTGGAATTGGGATCCAGGACAAAATCGTATGGTGACCAAAAACCTGGGCTCCAAGGGGAAATTCCCACTACCAGAGAACCACAGAGAGGCTACACCCAATAGAATCTAGCCAAATTAGCAATATGTGTCTCATTTAACCACTGATCTCACACTCTGATGGAGATTCTCTTTGTATTTTTTCAGAAGGAAGTGTGAGAGCTGTGGACAACCCAATTCCACCAACAAGCCAGGGGATGATGGCTGACGACCCAGAAAGAGATGAATCACCCCTGGCCTATCATGTCGGCCCCAAATGAAACCTATGAGAAAGTGGTGGAATAAACAAGAGACCTATCACCACAGCAAGTCAGATAACCCAGAATAGGTCATCAGGACAGACACCAATGATATCCAACACAACCCAAAGGAGAAGTCCAGAGACACTTAAGATCTCAACAATAAAGCAGCCTTAAAATTCACTCAGGGAACTGAGTGGAAGAGGAGGCAGAAAGAATGTAAGAGCCATGGTGGGGGAGAATATCTAGAGTCATTGCCCCCTCAGCGACAGCACACAAAGGGGGGGGGGACGGGCTACCTCTTGTACAATTCATAACCCTCTACCCCATTTACTAATCCAATATGCCCAAAGAGGAGAAAACCCAGTGGATTGGGGACAGGGAGGAGGAAAATGGGTGTATCATCATAAGATTTGTTCATACAATGTATCTAATTATGGATAATAAAGATATCATTAAAATAAAAAACATTACCAAACAGATTGAGGTAGAAATTTACCTTTGAAAGTTTTGAGCAATATCAAAATGATTATTGCTATTTTACTAAACCAAGAGATTAACTTGCCCTTTTGGATTATCATTTGCAAATAAATTTCTAATATGCTAAAAAAAATTCAATTCCACTTCAAAAAGCCAACATTTTGGGATATATTGTGCCATTAATCTGGACTTTATTTTTTGAATAAAAACACTGGCTCTTCCAATCCTCACCCACTAAATGAAGGGAGGGGAGTATGTTGGCCACAGATGTTTGTTTGTTTGTTTGCTTATTTGTTTATGAAACACAGTCTGGCTTCAAACTTGCAATTATCCTGCCTCACGGCTACATCTAACTATATTGTCGTTGTGTGTTTTCCTTCCAAGGCCACGCAGGACAAAGCCACACTCTTAAGATGGCTCCTCTTCACAGAAGACTTGGTTATAAACTTTCTGTTGCTGAATTTTCACATTGAATATTTTCATTGACCTATTTTCCATGTGCTCTTTGAATGGCTTGCTAAGCACTAGACTTCCTGGAAATGGAAGGCTTGATTCAGGAGAGACTTGGGACCCAGGATTCCACTTGACCTTGAAGACCTTGTGATTACAAGAACTGTCCTTACATAAAACGTCACCTTCCTGAGCTGAGGTAGCCATGGCCAAGCTGAGGAGCTTTCTGAAAAAAACAAAAACCTTCATTTTTTTGTGAGGGGTGGGGAGAAGATTGAACCCTAAGTCTTTGTACATGCTAGGCAAGCAATCTACCATATCGCCCAGACCTCAGGATCACACTAAGTTGCCTAGGCTACCTTTGAACTTGAGATGCCCCTGCCTCTCCCTCCCTAGTATATGAAGAGAGGACAAGGCTACCTGCCTGGTACAGCCTTCACATTCTTCCCCAAGCTCATTTAGTGCCTGTGTGGCTATTTATGTCCAAGTCTGTTGCTCTGCTAGGGTTCAGGCAGGTGTTTCTGTGAATCAGGAAAGTCACAAAAATCCAGAAGCCCCTCTTCCCTCTGACCTCACAGAACAATCAAATATTTGCAAAGCCTCTCACCCTCTCAGGCCCAGGGTCTGGCTCATGCTTGACTCCACCTCTGCTCTCAAGAATGAACTGAGGTTCATCCTCCCAAGACTGCCGTCCAGTGTACCTCCCTGGGGCCAGGTCAGGGGAGGTGTTAATACCAAGATGCCCATCCAGTCCTGAGAAATGCCCAACATGACTGGCATGTCCTGGCAGCTTGAGAAAAAAGGGCTGCGGCAAGGCCTGGACGAACATGGCTTGAAGTGGGAGGGCTTCACACAGGACCATTCCTTCAAGCAGCAGCTGTTGCTGGGGGTCTTGCCTGGATTAGATTTCCCAAGTTCTTGGCATCTTATTCAAAGAACTAAGAAAGCACAGAGAAATAGTAAAGCAGCAAGAAGTTTTATTAGAAAGCAAAGCAAAGCTGCAAGTTGGATAAAGGCTGCAGGTCCCTTGAACACGAGTACTCAAGAGTTGGGGTCACTGACTGCCAGGGACTTATTTTTATGGGTTCCAGCAGAAGAGGGAGTCAGCTGCTAAGGGCAGGTGTAGGTGGTCATATGGTCTTGATTGGTAGGTTTGTGCTCACTGTCATGGGTCTTTCCCATGATGCATCTCATCTCAGTTCCATGCATACTCAATCATGTATAGGCATAAAATGGTCAACAGGGGAATCTTTCCTGAAAGTTCACTCAAAAGACATAGTTTGTCTTTCTGCACATGCCTCCAAAACCAGGTCAGGCAACATCAGCCCCATCTCCAGTCTAGCTTGTGTTTGAATGGACACTGATCACAAAAGCTGCATTACCCAGGGAGGGGTTGCTTGCAGGCACACCTGTTGCGTTGTTTGAAGTGGGGTGTGTACGGTAGAGTTCCCAGCCTGCAAAGAGCATTGCTAGGACAGGTGTGTGTAGCCAGGAGAGGTGCGTGTGTAGCTCAAGCCAAAAGGAGTCTGATCTCTGAGCTCTTATATGTGCGCCTGCTTCCTACTGCTCTGTGAACCTCACCGTTCTGCTCACTCCTCTCTCTCCGTCTGCCTCATGGTGGATCCATGACTAAATGGAAATGTGAAGATTTTGGCTCAAAACTGAACTTTTTTCTTTACCTTAAAGGTGTTTTTTTTTCCTTAGAAATATGAGCTGGTGATGTGACTTTAGACATTCTTTCAGATACATCCCTCAGCCCTGTGAATGACAGTCCATCCCTTCTGCGTTCTAGGTGCTTCCTCACTTGTTTAGAGCCAAGAACTTCATTGTCCCCAGCCCTGTCATGACAACAGATGATATTGGTTTGCTTTCCAAATATGAAACTACAGTCTAATTTTCAATGAGCTTCTGTAAACAAACATCTCTTCCCTCTTCTTTATCTGCCTGTTCCCCAGTGCTTACAGCCTTCATTGAGGAGAACATTCATGGACCAGGCCAGTTCTAATTAAACAAGAAACAGAGCTCCTCAAAGCACAGAGGAGAAATGCTGTATTCTGTTCATGGACACAGGTTGGATCTCTGCTATTTTTACCAAAAGCAGTATTTTCATCCAGGAAAGATGCCTATTTAAGCTTAAACTTCTTTAAACCAGCTGTGCATTGTCAGATAGGAGAACCCGCTCAAGAAAATCCACCCAGGAAAATAGAATTAGTGAAAAAAAATCTTGTAACAATTCTAGTTTCTATAGCTCATGTTGCTCAAAGACATTTTAGATTGTGACCGTTCCAATGATGTATAAATTATCTTCGAGCAGGTCTCGTCAGGGAGCATGATCAAATTTTATCATAAACTCGAATAATAGCTTTTTTTGGTAAGGCTTAAGCTAATTAGCTAAACCTTTTCTAAGTAAACTGGGATTGAAAATGCTCACCTAAAGAAAGGGGGAAGGAACGTGAGGGAGAATATGGTCAAAGAATTATATACTTGTATGAAAATGTCCTTATGAAATGTATTACCATGAACAATGAAGATATGCCTATAAAAAGTCCCTATCTACCTCACCTAGGTTTTGTGCAAGTTTGTTTTTGTTTATGCTGTTCAAATGGGAACTACACCAGAGTTGTAGTTATCTTCTTGTTGCTGGGACATAACACCTGACCCAAAGCAGCTGATAAGAGGAAAATATTTTGGCTTATAGTCCCAAGAGGAAGTTTCATGATGGCAGGGGACAGAATGGCATGAGCAGAGGCTGGACATCAACCCCATCCTGCAGCAGCTGGAAGACAGTATCAGGAGAGTGATCTGAATTCTAGCCAGAGGGAGTGGGCTACAACACCTATAAGCCCATCCCCAACAACACCCCCTCTAACAAGGTAGACACCTCCCAAAACGCCATCAGCTGGGAACCAAAGGTTCAAAGCACATGAGTTTATGGGGGTCGTCTGATTCTAACCACCACAACAGTTAAATATTGCCTTCTACTATGAAAATGACCAAAGTTAAATTCACTGAAGCATGAGTATTGATTTTTTGGGGGGAAGGGCTAACACTAAAATACACAGATACGCCCTCAAATAATTAAATTGCAGCTGAGACTAGTGTGTGTTACCTGGTGAATCAGAGCTGTGCTTTTCAGGACTTTAAAACATTTCATACATACTTCAAACATCACCTCCTTCAGCTTGAAATAACTTGAAAGACCATGCTAATAGCCTGGGTTAGATTTTGGTTTTCCTCACATACATCTCCTGACCTTTAATCCCCTAGTCTACTCATTTCCCCCAGCCACAGCCTAGCATGCCCATACCTCTATCAGTGCCGTGAAAAGGAATAAATAACAGAAAGTAGGTCTGTGCATCTTGGTTCCCTTGTGACAGTGCATGTTGGCAGCAGTAATCTTTTTCTTTAGATCAGCTTGTCTGAAATACGATGGCACTTAAAAGGGAAGGCCGGCTGGAAGGACACCAATAAAAATCCAAGTTCTGCTTAAAACAATTTGATTTCAACCTGAAATGAATCACCTTGCAACTCAAATAGAGAATGGCAAACAGGATCCGGCGCCTGCCAAGTTCTTCTGAGAGTTCAAAACTCCAGATTCAACTGGAGCTCACTGCCTAGAGGAAAAAGAAACGTCTCCCCAGGCAAGTAGGTGCCGATGAACAATATGGAAGAGGGAACTCGGAATCCAGCATCCAGTCCTGATTTCTGAAAGGAGAGCTGCAATCTGACCTTTCAAAGCAACAGTGACAACACTCCATCAGCATGGACTGGTGAAGAGAGAGGCCTTTTTTCTCTGAGTGACCATCACCAAACACCATCACCTTGTCTCTCTCAAGGCTTATCTGGGATGAGCTTGTGGAAGTAGAAGTTTGTAGTGGCGTGTAAGGTTGTCAAATTTGTGTTTTTATACATAATATGCAATAATTTGCTGACATGGCTATCCTTTTCTGAACGATGTCCAGAAGAGGGTTACGTGGCAGCTTTTGTGTTAGCAATTCTTACGTGGTGATGTCTCACCAAATCACTTTACGCACATCAGTGAACTGAGAATGGTCTTATCCTAAAGTGGAATGAATACCTAAAAGCCGATATTGCACCCTAATGGGAACTCAAGAAGAGAAACAAGCTCTCTTGTGTCACAATATGACAATTGTGTTTAAAGTCCTCATCCAGCATCAGTACAATTCACAGCAACATGTACACCACAAATTCATATTCTAGATGGAGTTTTGCCAATTGTCCCAAGGTAGGCTCACATAGGCTCAGAGGGACTATGTGCAATGATTGCAAAGGCTTGTGATAATGTCAAGTTTACTGTCTTTATTGAAGAAAAAGGATTAATAATGTCTGAAGAACTTGAGATCTACTTAATCAATTGGCATAAAGTTTAATTGAACTGATAAACTGTCACTTTATGCCACTATTAAGTGAAAATTTTCCAAATTATTGCTAAATTGAATTGACATAAGTCTAACACGGTAGCATTATTTGGGAGTTTTCTGCTTTATTTGGTCCATAAACTATATATTGATTAGCAATATCCTTTATTTCCCCTGAGTAGAGCCTCATTCCCCTCGGGAGCTTTGCATAATGTGCTTCCAAAGCCTTCAGTATCTGTAATATTTGATCATGATTCATATAGTCAAAGCACTTTAACAGCTGGGCTTCCCACTGCCATTCCCAGGGCTGCCATTCAATGTTTTCCAGGCGTCGAAGGTGGAGGGATGCCTTCCATCTCACTTTGGTCTATAAAGGCTTGCATAACTAGGGTGCCTGATCACAATTTGAATTTTCAATTCAGTTTCAATTAGGAGATCGAAGCAGGAGAATCACTTCAAGTTCAATGCCAGCCTGGGCTACAGAATGAGACTAGACCTCAAAATATCATTTCCATCTGTAGCTGGGTTTTATGAAGTTGAACATGCTCTGTCCCACTGTTGAACACTAGATTTGCTCATCAGTACATGAGCATCTGAAACCTCATCAGGTGGTTCCATAAATGAAGTATGTTGCACAAAGCCCTGAAATTTATATCCGAAACAACAATTCACAAGATGTCTCCATCAAAATCAGCATACATAAAACACTTTGAAAGCTCTCAACAAAATAAGACAGCAAAACGCTTTCCTCTCTTCCTAGGACTCATTACCTAGATAGATATTTTTTCTCTAGATAAACAATCTACGGTGTGTTTACTGGAGCCTGTACTGATAGTCCCCAGTAGTGTTTGCAACTCGAGTTTTATTCCAGCCGCTACATGAAATAAGTCCACAGTGCGGAGCAGGCAGGCCCCTCTGGAACCTGAGATTATTTGTTCTCTCACTGTTCTAAAGGTAATTAAGGAGCATTGCATGTTTCTCAATTAATGATTTCTCATTCAACAGGGGATCTTTGATGCTAATTTGTTTTAATCAGGGCAGAGGCTGCTCAAAAAATCCAAACAATTCAATGAAGAGGAACTAGGAATTTTTAATCAAGTGGAAGAGATTTAAATGCTAGCAGGGATGCATCCATCATGCGTTCTCAATTCCCCTTCATTTCTGTGTTCTTTTGGCTTTATAAAGCAACGGGAGATTACTGAATAGGGTATACTGTTTTACACAGCACACTTAGAGAGAGAGAGAGAGAGAGAGAGAGAGAGAGAGAGAGAGAGAGAGTACAGAATGGACCTAAATTTCACCCATGTAAAGTCTATTTACATGAAATAATCATTTTGATCTCCTGGTGCCTCCTGTGCTATCCATAACCCCTTGCCACATGGATTGATCCAGTGTGCCCACCGAGGAGGATACGCAGTGGATTGGGAACAGGGAGGAGGGAAATGGGAATGTAAGCACAATATTTACTCAATCAATGTATCTAATTTGGGGCAGTAAAGATAAATTAAAATACATACATATATATATATATACACGATAAGGGCAGGACATGTATTGCAAAGAGCATGTTACATACATATATGTAGTGACAGAATGGTGGAAGGTACATTATGAATGAGCATTAAGTTTAAAGCATTTTTTAATCCCGTGGACAGTTGATTCTGAGTGACAGACAGATCATGATGCAGCTAAAGTCAAATTGCATTATGTACACGTCAACCTTGACGAGACTAGAAGATGCATTACACCATGATTAGATTCTCACTTTCATTTAAACAGATGACTTCAGCAGGTGACTTTGTCTTAGAAAAATGAGAATTTAAAGCAGTGATGTTAGGATCACTGCCTTTCTTTGCTAATGATCAAGATTAGTCTTATCCTAATGCTTCAAATCAAAGCAACTATACAGAATCAGAATCAGTTATGTAAAAATGAGGGACCCCCCCTCTTCCTGAATATAGAAAAAAATCTCGGCAAATTTTTAAGAGGTCCGAATCGTTAAACCATTATTATTATATTGAAATAAGTGTGGAAGTGGACTTCTTAAAAAATAAATTATAACTAGTTTTTCTCCTATTATAGTATCTGCCAGAAGGAGCTGGGACTGGGTTCATCAGAACAGAGCCTAGAGCCGGCTTTCACAGTCAGGGAACACCAAGAATTTCCAAGTGCCTTCCAAATGCTAGGAGCTGAGGAGCACAGACTAAAGGACTCTAGTTACAAACAAATCAAGACCAAAGTGGTCATAATTTGAACACAGCACCCAACATTCTGGATGCCTCTTGTTCCGTGTTCTGCTCTCAGGTTCCCTGCTACAAAATTAGCAGGTTCGTGTGCCTCTGAAGTGGCTTCCAGGGTGATTTTCTGAGCTTTCTTGGATAGGATCTAAGAGGTGGATTTGGGTAACAGAGGTGACATTAGCGCCTATATTGTATTTGTTTACCTTTTGCTTGTTTGTTGGAGACCGGATGTCATGTAGCTGAGGCTGGTCTTGAATAATGATCCCCTTGCTGTCACTTCCTGGGTGCCTGGACTCTAGACACACGCCACCACTCCTGGCAAGTGCTTACTTTCTAATTCATGGAGATGGCAAGTGAACTTTAAACGGGCCGTGATATACTGGGATAGCTGTGCTAATGAACTGTGCCAGAAACCCAACTGGATCTTGGAAAACTGCACCGAGTTTCCCAGCCTCGCTTGTAGTAAGGATGGTCGGGTTTAGGTAGGCACCTGCATTTTTCATGAGGGCCCTTGGCTAACTCATTCTTTAAGGGAGCAAAAGTTCATTTTTCACTACCCTACGTGCAGCATGAAGCAGTGATGAAGTCTTTGCAGACATCATTGGAAAACTACTTAAGAACCCAAATCTTCTCCTTAGAATAATTCTTTGTACAGGAGCTAAAATTGTCTACATACATCTTCAAGAAAAGACCATTTAGAAAAGCCCCTCATTGGGGTAGGAACCCCATTGCATAGCTGCCCTTCTTTGCCCTGGATTCCCTGGCATGATCGCACTGATGGACGTGAACTGGCTTGGTTATCTTGAGATGTTCAGCTCTGATTTGTTTTTATTTTCTGTTTCCCTATCATAAGACAGTTCGGGGTTTGAATGGCTATTTACTGTATGTACTGGCTTGAATGGTTTGCTGCATTTGACTTGACCCTTAAAATTAATTTGTGAATAGAGAATTAACTAGTGGGCATGCAATCAAAAGACAGCCCTACTGTGAAAGGTATCTTCTGAAAAGTTCCGATGTGCAAGGGTACCTACTATGGGTCAGGCCCTTGGGTGCAGTATTTAACCTTCTTTCGACCAGTAAGAGCAGAATGGGTTCACCACAGCAAGGCTGGTCGGTGGCAGATATGGGAAAAGAATACCACAGATGTGACTGTCCTCGGACCCACTGTGCTTGGTGAGCACAAACCCTTCACACAGTGGCAGGAAGGTTCCGTCAGCGTCTCTGGCCATCATCCCTTATCACGCTTTATAACGACAGCAGCACTTGTAAACAGAGTCCTGCCTTCCACATTCTAATGAGTAGTTTTATCTTTTGGGGCTCTCCCATGGAAAAAACAGAGCTCTAACCACCCCCCAACACACACCCTAGCTCTAGGCAGTATTCGACATCCAGATGCCCATGACCCACTGTCCCCATGAGTCAACCTGGTAAATCACAATCATCATAGCGTATGTTCATCGACTGCTTTCAGATCCAATCCTGTCACATAATAGGTCACAAAAGTACAAGTGATCTAATCGACAGTGACTTCTGCAGTTACAAATTACATATTGATGTGATGTGATCCTCCTGTCCCTGTGCAGGGACACACACATTTCTAGACTGTAGCTGGATGGTGGCTCAGCCAGCACAAACACAGATGGACCTGGTTGGTGATCGGGGCTCCTGCAGAGGCTCACTGCCTCTTTTTGCCACTGGTCCTGGGTAGCGTCAAGAACGGGACACTCCACTCCTCGGACCTTCCCTGAGCACTTGACTTAGTCCTGCTTTCCCCCAGTTCAGCTTTAGAACACAAAGCTCAGGTTACCACAGGTGCTCACAGAGTATTTGGTCAAATCCTATCACAAGCTGCTGGGAGAGACAATAACACCCTTTCCTGGAACCTTATCCGTCACTGTGGTCAGAATTGTGGCCTTCTCTGTACAGATCTGCGATGACAGGCAGTGACACCCAGCAGTTCTCAGGTCATTCATGTCCATGGGAGTAGGCAGCTTGCTCGGTTTCTCTGTGAGTATAATGCAGGGTCTTCTCTGGACATAGTTAGTGGTTATATTTCTGCACGTGTACCTGGTGACAATGCTATTAAGCTTCTCTACATGGTCTTACATGTCCATGAAATCAGCTGTCAGTAGAATGTGTTAGAAGCTGCCGGCTCAGTTCAGCTTTACAAGGCTCACTTGTCCTCTGAGTGGCTCTGACATGGTCACCAGGTCTTCTTCTAAGATTCTGGGCCCTTGATGATGCTGAGGTTGGCATTCTGAAGGAAATAGTGTGACAGACTTCTTACATATTGAGTTTACTATTTTAAAAATTGTTTTGGTATATGTGTATGATGTGTGTGTGTACGTGTGTGTGCGTGTGAGCATGCACGTACTAATGGCATATGTGTGGAGGTCAAAGGTCAACTTTGAGGTGTTGGTCCTCATCATCCATCTCACTGTGCATCTGTCTTTCATTCTCCCTGCTGTTCACTACTATTCAAGGCTTTTGTTCCAGGCAGCTGGTCTGCAAGCCTCCAGGAAATTCTCCCATCTGTCCACGTGCTGGGATTACAGGAAGCCCACAATGACTTCCAGCTTTTACCTGAGGTCTCAGGCTTGCATGGGAAATGCTTTACCCATCTCCCTGTCCCTTTCTTTATCTTTTTTTAAGCAGAGAAACTTTGCCTCATACCTGCTTCAAACATTCTTTACATACCCTCCATTTCTTTATTTCATGGGACTATGACTTCATTGTCTCAGCTAGTGTTGAAACATCCTTACCTCTGAAGGGACTTTATGAAATCTATTCATTCTCCTTGAACGATAAAGTTAGATATAGCAAATTCAAAAATTATTTGGGCATTGGAAGATTTTGTATCAAACACCACTAGCTAACAGACAAGCATGTTAATGCCCTTTCAGACCAGCCACCTAAAAAGAGCCTTAGAAATATTTCCTTGGTAGCCAAGTTTCAGAAGAAATACTACATTTGCTTTATGGTTATTTTGAAGATGAACAGCATTTTTCCATCTGGGACTCAAAAAAAAAAAAAAAGAAGAAGAAGAATTCTCTACCAAACAGGACTTGAGCCTTTTAAGAATATGCAAATACTAGGTAACTAGCTGGTGTGCTTGTATGTGACATGCGGATAAATGTTGACCTAGATACAACTCTAAAATTAATTTAACGGAGCTGACCTGGGCCTGGCTAATACCCTAACAAGTGTTTCTTTCTTTTTTTTTTATTGTCCATAATGAGTTACATTATTTAATGGGCAAACAGTGAGTTGTTTTCCCCAGTTCCCCAATGTCCCTCTTCCCCATCCCCAATCAGCTGGATATCCTCCTCCGTGGGACGTCTGGATCAGTCCTTGGGGCAGGGGACCATGGATAGCCTAGGAGTCAGCCTGGTTCCACTGGCCCTAGTGTTTCTTTCTTTAATGATGAGCTTAAGCCCCGAGGGCCTTGTGTTTGATAGAAGCGACAGCTCTGCATGGTGCAGGCTCCTCCACAAGCCAGTGTGCTGACTCAGACAAGAGAAGGACAGAATCAAATGGTAAGGGAGTTGTCAGACAAATTAGTAGCCTTCTAGATTAAAAGTTATGTAGCTAATCAGAGCTGGAGGCATCCTTTCACATGTCCCAAAGGGGGAGTGACTTCTTTAAAATTTATTTCTTAAATGAAAAATCAGCATAGTTTCTAACACCTGCATTATGAAATGAGTCAAGATTTTACTCCTTCAGTTATTTGACATATTTGGAATGTCCTATAATCTAAATAGTCGATTTTTTTTCTTATGTTTTTCCACCATCAGCCTGGAGAAGATCCATCATATGCCCGAGACCACACAGGGCACTGAAATCTTTGCCTTTCAAATATGCTCAGCAATAAAATGGCAGATGTTTGTGTATTTGTAAGATATTGCATAATTAAGTCTGATATCACTGAGGGAATTCAAACAAACAATTCCAGAAGAAAAATAGGTATGTCTATTTGCCTGGGATTTTCTTTAAAGTAGCTTGAGTTACACCCAGGATTAATTAATCATGGACTGATTGCTGGGTTGCACCTAGCAGAGGGAGCCTTCCTCTTGTTTGCAAAGTGCATGCCAGACGCATGGTGTAGCCTGCCTGATGTGAGCAGGCTGAAAAGGCAAGCTCTGTTGGCATGGTATAGCAAGCATTAGAATTAGAACCGCTATGGTAGGCTTTAGCCAATCCTACTTGAAGGGACTTTGGGGTTTGTGACTTATGAAGATGATGAATGAATGTCTGGACTCTGTCACAAAGTCGGGGACAAGTTCCCCAGCTCCATTCCTGCCCCAAGATAAAGAATGACAAAGGACCATTCAGTACGGTTTGGAGAGGAGCCTTTCTCCTCCTCACTGTGAAGGGCATGTGGGTCCTTCGGTTTTTCCCAAGGATACATATGGATTCTAGATCACCATGTCTTCTCTCTTTTAGGTTTTTTTGATCACTTGGGTATATTGGGCTATGGATGGAAGATAACCCATGGAGTAACAGAAATCAAACCATAAGGAACTTGGAGTTTACTTAAAAATTCTGCCAGTAAGTAGTCCCAGGGTTGTGCTGACATTTCAGAGATGTTCCTCTGTTCCCTGTCATTAGTTAGCTTTCAGTCTCATGTGCAGTCCCCGTGCTCACAACACAGCTGCCCTAGCTTCAGGCTTCACCTCTAGTGTTCCCGAGACCACATGAAAGAAAAGACAGAGACGATCTAGCTTTCTCTTTAGATTACTGTTGTCAGGATCATCAGGCAGGAAAATGAGCCTTAGAAACATGCCTTGCCCTTCAGTAAGTCTTCTCTCAGCTTTCTCTGGCTAAAACCAAGTCACACGCTTACCCTCTTACCCTATGTCAATCCCAGGCAAGAATGTGACTGCTGGCTTAGACCTCCATTATTCAAGGTGTGATGGAAGGGGAAGAGCAGGGGCACCACCTAGGAGCTTGTTTGCTAGCCAGGATCTCAACCTATGGACACCCACTGAATACAAATCTATGTTGATCAAGACCCCCTGGTAATCATGTGGGCGTGACAATGACAGCACCTTTAGGCCCTGGGGAGTTACCTACTGGGATTGGACATGTTAGAACTTGGGAATCCCAGGATTAGTGTGATGGGTAAATAAACAAGAGAAATCTCTCTCTCTCTCTCTCTCTCTCTCTCTCTCTCTCTCTCTCTCTCTCTCTCTCTCTCTCTCTCTCTTCTGACTGTGGAGAGAGACCAGCTGACTCAAGCTCTTTTGTCATATCTTCCCCCATCACGATGGACTAGAACACAGATAACAGCCATAAGAAAAGTAACTAACACAATTAGCAAGAAAGTCGGAAACTATATTTGGGTCAGAAACCAGCTATATCCGGCATCATCTTCTAAATGTCTAACAGAAAACTAGCAGCTTGTTTGCCTGCTAACTAAGAATGGTTTAGTCCACGCGGGTGGCCTTGAAGCTCTCTTCATCACCTGTGGGCACTTTGGCCAGATCAGTAATCATTCCAGTTGTTGGGACAATGGCACATGCGGCCACCTCTTTCTACAAAGGACCCAAGCTAAAACTGCCCCTGTGCGATAGGATGGAAAGAGGTCCTCAAATGCTTACATCCTAATCTGAGCCTATTACTCGAGATAGTGGAAGACACTTTGCAGATGCGATGGAAGTAAGGATTTGAGGGGGTTAGAACCTCAGATTATCAATGAGACCATAAACATAATCCCAGGAGTCCTTAGGAATGAACCAGAGGGAGATTTGGCTGTAGAAAAGTAAAGGGAAAGGTGGTAAGAGAAACAAAGAATGGTGTGAGGCTGTCAAGGAATGTCACCAGCCTCCAGAGGGACAGATCCCCTCTTCATGTCTCCAGAAGGACCAGGCCTGCCAATAATGTGGCCTTCAGAACTGTCATTAAGAGTTACAGAATCCAATATACTTATATGGAAGTCCTTGACCTTCCCTGAATCACAGCTCTAACCCAACCATGCTACCTTTTCTTACTATTTATTTATTTATTTATTTATTTATTTATTTATTTATTTATTTATTTATTTATTATATGAGAGAGAGAGATTGAGAGAGAAAGAGAGAGAAAGCAAAAGAGAGAAAACATGGGTGGGCTAAGGCATTGAGCCACTGCAAACAAACTCCAGACTAGACGCATGTGCCACCTTGTATATCTGGCTTTAGGTGGGTACTGGGGAATCAAATTGGGTCTTTAGGCTTTGATGCATGCAACTTAACCTCTGAGCCACCTCTCTAGCCCTGCTCATTTTATTTTAACATACAGATAAAACTTCTCAAGCTCTTCAGACACTTTAAATCTAAAGCGGTTCAGAGTCTCCAACTCTGGGCTGGATGTCTGTTGCAGCAAACCCCTCATGGTTGTAAGTCTCCAGTCAAGGTCATCACTTTACCCCAGTAAAGGGTCTGAGATTAGCCACCACGTTTGTCTTGATTATCAATATTCCTAGAATAAACAGAAGGGATAATTAGAATACCAGCATGGTATATGTTTCCAAGACTCCATTCTATAGTGAGGAAGGATAAAATTGTACTTTTCTCCTTCGTAGCCATTTGACAGGACCATAAAGACTAAGAAAGGTCAAAGAAGCCACTCTGGAGAGACTGAAGAAACCACTGGGAAGAATGAAGGTCAGTCATTAGCAACCCTGAAGGGACAATGGATGGCTCTAACAATGACTGAGAGGGCCTGGGAACATCCTATACAGAGTGGCGACTGAGGCCCATGTGGACAGAGGCCAGAGCTCTGGCCAGCCTGAGGGAAGCCATAATTCTACAGACGGAAGGCCTGACCCCAGCAAGGAGAAGAGCCAGCCCTGACGTTGCCACGTTTATGCTGATAGAAGCTTTTAAAAGAGATCTTTGGACACAGCTCATCTCAGGCCATTTGGATGGAGATGGATGAGGGTCTGAACCGAGAGAGACTAATGTGAAGAATAATTGTTTTCACTGCTGGGAAGGAGGGGGAAGAAGCTGTCACAATCTTGCAAGCACAGCTTCTTCTCAGAAATGTGCTCTCAGACCGGAAGTCAGTTGTGAGCCATGCTCCTCGAAATGGCAATAATCACGGGAGGCTCATCCTCTCTTCTCCTCCACTGATGGAGAGCATAAGGGTCCCAAAACATCCTGTCCACCTCAGCTGCTGCTGGGTGCAGAAGCAATCCCTGAGCCCTGCATTCTTTAAGGAAAAGAATTTACCTTTCTGTAGTCAGGTCCCTTGGGGGCACCTCTGGACCCCCTCATGCCACCTGCCCGAAATGGAAAGAGCTGAGAGGTGAGTTCCTGGGTGGCTGTGCGTGCTTCTAACCTTGTCCCTGGCTTACAGCATCTCGGAGATGCTCTTCTGCAATTAAAATTCTTCCTCCAGAAAATCACACCTCAGCTCCTTATCCCAAATTTAAAAATACAAAAGAAAACATCAGAAATTGTAATAATCCCAGATTCTGAGACTTCTAAAGCCCCAATCTTGGCACAAGTAATAGACTTGATTGAAGGTTTGGTCAACAGCCCTACTCTATCAGTTACTTTTCACTTTGCTGTGACCTGACAGAAACATGGAAGAATGATTTGTTTTGGCTCATGGTTTCAGTGGATTTTAACCTATCATGAGCAGGGGAGTACATGACCATTGCAGGACCTAAGTTCATGTTAGAAGGAATGTGAGGTCAGATAGACAATAAGTAGAGAGTTAACTAGACCACAATCAGAGACAGGTATAACTCTAACTTTCAAAGGCCTACCTCCAGCACCCACCTCTACCAGCTGTACCTCATGACCCAAAGGCTCCAACCCCCCCCCCCAAAAAAAAGCAGTGCTCTCAGCTGGGGTCCAAGTGCTCAAACACATGTGTCTGTGAGATATATTTCACATTCAAAATTCCTATCCACAGTCAGGAAAAGAGGTGATAGGAGATGATTGGATGGAAAGATGGGAGGAATAGGAGTTGAGACTCTGCCCACTGACTTCTCTCCTTGGATCAAGACCGAGGAGGGTACACATGTATGTGAAGGCACCATGTACAAGCACAAATGAATGTGGGGGGTCTTGGTTCTAGAAAAATCCTGTAGATCACACAAGCCCAAGGCCATAGAAGGACCTCCTTGTTTCACACATGTCAACGATTTAGACAGTGACAATCAGAGGAAGACAGGGTGGTGACCATCACCAGAGATACCACCAAATATTAGTGAGGGACATGGATAATCTTTCCCATAGCCCCTTCCCCATTCCATCACCTTGCTGGATAAGAATACAGATATGTTGAGAAAAACGGAGAGGGGCAGGAATTACCAAAAATGCTAAGAGAAACCTTTAAGCGACCACATTTCCTTGACTTGCTTTAAAGGATGCTTCTGTTAGAATGAATGATTGAGGGGGAAAATGGACAATTTAGAGGAGAATTCTGCACACCTGGGCATATGGCTTATAAATTTTATAGCCAACATGCCCAGTTGATCCAACCTGACATGAGCTAAAAATGAAAGTCCCCTCTGGATTGCAGCTCATTTTATGAAGAGGCTTTGACTGGATGTCTCATCTACCTTCACGTTCCTCTCCAGCTTCCCCAGCACAGCTAAACTACATAGCTCACTGAATGTGGTTCACACGTGATTAAATATTCACAATGCCAGTAGCCATCCATAGAAGACTATATTTATTCAGTTTTTACTGTGGTGCAATTGTTCTAGAACACTCAATGCAGTATCCCGCATTCACGGGTGATGTGAACACTATTGTTCTGCACGTGCAGAGAAGGAAACTGATCTGGGCCTGACCCACTGAAGCACTCCTAACACCAGGCTTCCTTATCAAATGGTCAAACAAGTTCCCTGAATACACATGACCAATCAGAGACCCAGGAGTTATGAGGTAGAAAACGTTGCTTTTGGGCATATTTAACTTTTTAATCCTTGGATGTTTATGTGCATTTGGAATTCAGAGGACAGCCTCAGGTGTCATCCTCAAGACCACCATCTACTTTCTTTTGAGACAGGGTCTCTCATTGGCCTGCAGTTCACCAATTAGGCTGGACTGGCCTGCTGAGTGGGCTTCTTGGGTCCACCTGTCTCTGCCTCCCTAGCTTTGATTGTAAGTGCCCACCATCACTCCTGGCATTCTTATGTGGGAACTCAGGATCAAACTCAGGTTCTCATGTTTCTAATATAAGCACTTCACCGACTAAGTCTCTCACCTCATATTTAATTTTTTGCCTCTTTTCCCCTCTGCCTCAATTTTCTTCTTGGAAAACATTGTCATGAAATTGCTATGACAACGGAGTGGAGAGCGTAATGACCAAAGAGCATGTGAACAACAGACCTTGGAGGGTCCAGGGACCACAACAGCCAGCCCTAGATCACTGCTCCCTTTGGGACATAACAGAAGGTCTAGGTGTCCTTGCCTTCCTCAAGAGGCACAGCAGTCAGGAACATTTTGTGAACTCTACCCAAAATGCCAATCCAGGTCACTTAACCTGTTTGGCACTGTGGTTACACGTATCATTCCTAGAGCCAGATAGCCTGGATTCATACCCTGGAATAACCACAAGTCATTTAGTCTACAGTGACTCAGTTTCTATACCTATAAACCAAAGATAATAGGAGATCTACTCCCAGGCATTGTAAAGATGGACAAGCGAGTACTCTGCAAAGAGGATTCAGGACAGGGCCTGGTATTTGCATAGTGCAGTGAAAATTAACTGTTACTCATCAGTGGTCATATTCACCAGCTCACAAGCTGTGATATTTCCTCCAAGGATCTAATGCAAGCTAACTCACAAACAACTTTCCTTGTAACTGTATAAAGCCTAGTGGTGTGCAACAGTTCCTTGGAAAAGATGGGCCCCATTGCAGTGTCCTGTTTGTGCCTATGTGGAAATTAAGGATGGTAAAACCTTATTGGCTTTGAACAAAGCCATAGAAGAATAATTTAAGAGTCTTCCAGTAACTGAGGCATCGCGGGTCATCCGTCTGACTTGCAGGCGGTCAGGGTTAAGGTTGGTGAGTGGCCTCATTCCTTGAGCAAGGGAGGT
Organism: Zapus hudsonius; assembly: GCA_004024765.1. Taxonomy (NCBI): domain Eukaryota; kingdom Metazoa; phylum Chordata; class Mammalia; order Rodentia; family Dipodidae; genus Zapus; species Zapus hudsonius. The sequence continues at coordinate 5,246 of PVHP010010200.1, read as the reverse complement.
TGGCAGCCCAGGCAGAGGGATCAGGTACCATTCCACTCACAGTACTGTCAGTCAATTCGTACAAAGAAGGAAATAGAAACACCAAAGGAGTGAAGCTATGCCTGCAGACCACGTGTTAGGGAATGGAGCTGGAGCCATACCCAGGGCTGCTGAGGACAAAAGCTGGGTCATCCCCACCCCACCCCCATCCTGCGATGCTAGCCTTAGACCCTCGGCCCTCCACTGCTTGACTCTTATCAGCACTTTCCCTCCTTTCTTGCTCAGGACAGTCCCCTAGCTTGGTCTTTGAGGCCTTTTTATGGGCCAACTTCTTTTCTTCTGACTCCTCAGAGCAGTATTTCAGAGAAAGCTGAGTCCACCGTAGCTGTTTGTGGAAACAGGAGAATATGAGCCCTGACTCCCTCCCAGGATATTGGAATGCCTCAAGCCAAGGAACTGTCTTTCCAGGGGATGGTGGTCAGAAAAATAATCTTGAATGAGAGACATGATCAATCACCAGTAGGTTTCACACAACACTAGACAATCTGACCAAACAGAAGTCACATGGAAAAATCATGAAGCTCAGAGAGGTGCAAAGAACAAGATGCATAACAGATTCTAAGGGAACAGCTTCCTACACAGAACTGATAAATACAAAAGAAGATTCACAAGTAAATGAACCAAGTGTATCCCAAGTGTCTCTAGCTGCTGACCTATCCTGACTATACCATCAAGGTCAGGAGGACTTCATGGACATGCTCTAGTTTAGGAAGGTCTTTTCTGGTCTCTTCACATGGTCTTCTTCTCACTGTAGTACCATCAAAGGTTGACACACAAGATGGCCCTGGGGTGATCCTTAGAGTACCAGGAGCCAACTATGCAATCATGGATCAGTTACTTACTCTGAGAAAGTAGCTGTGTGTGATAAGGGATTAGTTATCTCTGTTCTTATGTTCTCCTACATAGAAAAGTCTTGGGAATGGATGGGGCTACCCTCAGTTCTAACACACCATGACCCTCTGATTATCATCAAAGGATTTTAACCCCAACATCACCCATGAGTAGGAGGAATATGAAGTTTCTACCCATTCCCTCTATCCATGAGCAGACTCAGAAGAAAAGCTGACATTTCTCAGACACAAAACATGTTCCCTAAGCCGGGCGTGGTGGTGCACGCCTTTAATCCCAGCCCTCGGGAGGCAGAGGTAGGAGGATCACTGTGAGTTCAAGGCCACCCTGAAACTACATAGTGAATTCCAGGTCAGCCTGGGCTAGAGCGATACCCTACCTCGAAAAACAAAACGAAACAAACAAACAAACAAACAAAAAACATGTCCCCTGCAGTTAAGATTCATCACCATAGGCTCTGAAAAAGAGCTTGGTAATGTTATCCCCTGTACAGTGAATGTCAGAAAAATCTCCTTGAGTTGCTTTCCCTTGGGACTGGTCCATTTGCTCCATTTCCCCTCCCCCTTCATGATTTGTACACCCATCTCTCCTTTACTGTTTGCTAAAATACTGCCAGTATTTCAAGATACTCTCAAAGGGCCCATAATTTGCCTGACAATACCCCCATGATTCATGCATTGGTTCTCTATTCTGTGCACATAATATTTGATTTAAGCACAGACTCATATATACATGCCACAATCCGCTCTGGGTAGTCTGCTCCTTCACTGGCAAAAGCAGGGAATCGTGGATATGTGAAGCCCAGCAGGTTGGCTGAGATGCCCTATTCTGCCAAAAGGAAGGCCACTTAACATCTAACTTTGTATAATTACATTATAAAATTAGAAGACAGCAGTCTTCCAGTGGTTTGGGTTATGCTGTTATGAAAAGTAGCATTAAATCAAAAGTCTTAATGCCTGTTCCCATTCTATCTTTCATCAAGGTACTCCCCGACCCCTGCCTGATGTTTAGAACCTAGCACCATCGGCACAGAGCAAATGTTCCCAAATGTTTCATGAGGATGCAGCAGAACCCTGGAATACCCAAGCAAGAACTCTGGATGTTAGAGTCTTGAGGGGAGATCTCATCATGGAGGGGAGATCATGACAAGAACAGACATCCAAGTGATACATCTTGTCACACGAGCTGAGAGAAAGCAGCGAAGTTGAGCTAGATGGCACTAGAAAGAATTGCATTATACAATTCAAAGGTTCACCCCAGTGATACATCTCCTCCAGCAAGGCTCCACCTCCCAAAGACTCCATCAGCTGGAGATCAAGTAGGAGGCTTAATCACAAACACATGAGGCTGTAGGGGACATTTTATATTCCATCCCCCACATTCTGCTCCTGGCCTCCGTAGACTCAATGGCTATTTCATGATACAAAATGCACTCAGTCTAACTTTAAAAGTTCTCATAGTCGTTACCAAGCCTAACACTTCAAAATTCCAAAGTCTTATCTGAGACTCAAGATAGTCTTTTCACTGTGAGCTCTGTAAAAACAAAGCACAAGTTTCATACTGTCAACATATAATGACACAGAGTAAACATTCTTGTTGCAAAAAGAAGCCATAACAAGGAAAGATTGGGTTAATGAGAGATAGAAAACCAGCAGGCAAAGTATCAAATTCTACAGCTCCATGTCAGGCATCTAGGACTCACGACAAAATCCCCTGGGTTTCAGATGGCCTCAGAAACTCAGAATATCAAGTTTTGCTTTTTCCTTTTCATGAAGAATCTACTCTGAGCAATAGTCCTGGCATCTCCAGCATTCCTAGCTCTCCATTGGAACTCCAAGGTTCAACTTCAGGGCTCCATGGCATAGCCTCTTTGCAAAGACTATAGCCCTGCCTCTTACTGCCTGCCCTGATTAGTTTTGAACCTGAAATACAATCCAATGACTATTACCTACACTTATCATACCTCTAAAACCATCACCAGATGAGTGACATTGACAACTTTGTTAATGCAGAGAGGATAAAGACCAATTATTAGGATTGGGAAACTACTTTAGTATTCTTCCTTCAGGCCCTTCCCTTTCAAAAGAATCACCACTCCTGTTATTGTCCCAATGCAGATAGCTGGTTCAACCTCAATGATGATGAGTTCTGAAACAATTGAAGCTGAAGGCTGCAGTCTCTGCCTAGGATCCAAATGTGCCTTTATTTTACCTGTGCCAAACTTCACATTTTTTCACATCCTTCTCTGTACTTTCTTCCACCAAACATGCCAGCCAATCAGTTTTAAATTCAACTTTGAAGATGGGTGCGAAGTCACATGCTTTTAATTCCAGCACTCAAAAGATAGAGGTAGGAGGATCACTGTGAGTTCAAATTACAAAATGAGTCCCAGGTCAGCATGTCAGCATGGGCTAGAATGAGGCCCTATCTCCAATAATAATAATAATAATAATAATAATAATAATTAAATAAATAAAAAAATAAGTTCAACTTGGCACAAGTTTTTAGGACCCAAGTAAAATGTAGCCATTCTGCTTTTCAAAGTATTGCACAAATTGCCTTTTAGCCTGCTGCTGAAAAAGCCTTCTGTTCCCTCTAAAACGTTTTAAGCCAGAACTCCACACACCACACTTCTCTCTGCATTTTGGTAAGGCTCTTTTATTCCAAAGTTCAAATCCATCCATATTTCTACTATGGACCAATTTCAAAGACTTAAAAAAAAACAACACATGATCAGGTTCACAACAGCAATAACCATACTTCTGGTACAAATTTTCTGTAGCAGAGCTACTTTTTTGTTGATGAGAACAAAACATCTGACCAGAAACAGCTTATGGAAGAAAAGGGTTTATTTCATTTTTGCTGTCTCAAGGGGAGGTTTCATGGTAGGGAAAGCATGGTAAGAATAGACATTTGCCTGTCACATCAGCTAGAAAGAAGCAGCCAGAGGCAGATAGTGCTGCCCAAGGGGACTGTATTAAACACCTCAAGTCCCATCCCTAGTGACAAACCTCCTCCAGGAAGGTTCCACCTCCCAAAGGCACCATTAGCTGGGGATCATGTATGAGTCTAAATCACAAACACATGAGGGTATGGGGAATGGTTTACATTTAAACTACCAGAGATGCAAAGGAGAGAAACAATGAATGAAGCCTATAAAAATATCTTCCTTTCTAAATTTTACATTCTAATGAATGAAGATAACATGAATCACTCATTGCTATTACCAAATACCAGACAGGACTGCCCTGGTTACCCACTTCCTCTATCAAGGCTCCACCTCTTAAAGGTTTCACAACCTTTCCAAACAGCGCCACCATCTGGGGGTCAAGTGTTCAGACACATGAGCCTATGGGGACATTTCACACTCAAACCACAACAGAGATGCAAAAAAAAAAAAAAAAGTAAGTAGCTAAATTACATATGCATATGTACAAAGATTATACACACATACATATAGTCACTCATAAGTACCATAATAGATGACAGAGCAGGAGAGAGAGAGAGCTGGTGATCAGGAGAGAACTTGATGGATGGGACAATTAGGCAAAATAAATTATTTATTTATTTATTTATTTGAGAGAGAAAGAGGCAGAGAGAGAGAGAGAGAGAGAGAGAGAGAGAGAGAGAGAGAGAGAGAGAGAGAGAGAGAGAGAGAGAGAGAGAGAGAGAGAGAGAGAGAGAGAGAGAGAGAGAGAGAGAGAGAGAGAGAGAGAGAGAGAGAATAGGTATGATAGGGCCTCCAGCCACTGCAAACAAACTCCAGACACATGCACCACCTTGTGCATCTGGCTTTACATGGATACTGGGAATTCAAACTCAGGTCCTTCTGCTTTGCAGGCTTAACACTTTTCAGGCCTTAACCACTAAGGCATCTCTCTTACCCCCATTTAGACAAAATTCAAAGGAGGTAAGGAAGCAAGGCTGGCCTTAACTCTAATCATAAAATAATTTGCCAGGATTTGGAGCGCTTCTGCAATGGACTTGAGACAGGGTGCACCTGGCTTCTAGATACTACTATGTCTGAGGCCCAGTAAACAATGGGAAAACAAGAAGATCCTTTATGAGGCAGAGCTCTATGGGCCCCAATGACGCTTCATACTTTGTCACTAACTCTGAGATGAGGAACACTGGAAGGTTTCAGACGTTACATTGAAACATTCCTTCATCCATGCTCTCCACTCCATAAAGAGAGTGGTCTTACTACATTCTAGCAGGGTAGTGGCAAGCCTGTAATCCCATCATTTAGGAGGTTGAAGTAGAAAGATCAAAAGATAGAGGTCTTATAGCCAGATAGTGAGTTTTAGGCCAAGCTACATAGGGAGACTGTCTCAAGAAACCAGAAAATATAAAAAAAA
>PVHP010010199.1:0-48353 GCA_004024765.1 Zapus hudsonius | reverse complement strand
CCTTCCTTCCTTCCTTCCTTCCTTCCTTCCTTCCTTCCTTCCTTCCTTCCTTCCTTCCTTCCTTCCTTCCTTCCTTCCTTCCTTCCTTCCTTCCTTCCTTCCTTCCTTCCTTCCTTCCCCATCTCTTTCTTTCTTTCCCTCTTGAATGGTTAAGTCTAACCATTATGTAGCCCCATCACATCCTACCCCCATTATTATCATTTTGAGTCTTTGTTTTCAGACAAGGTCTTGCCTGAAGCTGAGAGTATATTGGATACAGACATATTTTGAAGGCAGTTCTACTTAGCAAAACTGCAGACATAGGTTCCCTCCCCAGACACATGGGATTTTGACCAAGTTTAAAGTACCAGGTATCAATTTTCTCTTGTGGAGTGGGTTTTAAAACTGATCAGAAAGCAGTTGGTTACCCCATAATATCAAGCCATTATTGTACTAGTGGGTATATCTCACATGGCCAGGGTCCCCAGTTGGGCCTGACCATAATGACTTTTTTGTTCCAGCAGCCTGCATAGTGCCTTCTTTATTAAATCTCCAGTCTTCCATTCAAAATCATCTCTGTTCTAAAATGTAATCCTTCAGAAATTCCTTTAGTGCCTATTGGAAGCGCATCCAAGATTTATTTATCTTCATGTGTCTTTATGTCATCCTCATTTAAAATCTTGTTATGATGGCTTATGAAACTTCTGACTGACAACTTTTTTTTTGTTTCAGTATTTTCAATAGGTTCCATTGTGTTGTGTGGGGAGTCAGCCATCAATCCAGGTAAGATGTTTCTCTGGAGACCTTCAAAGACTTTGTCTATTACATGGAGTTTGGTAGGCTCATTACATTGTATCTTATTGTAGGGTTGTTTTTATTTATTTTACTCAAACTGAAGACAAGAGAACTCATGACTGTCATCATGTTCTGCAAAATTTGAGTTATGATCTCTTCAAATATTATATAACTAGTAACTTGTTATCTCCTTTAAAAATTCCAGTCAAGCATGGCTAAGATCTATTTCTTCGTCTCATACCCTCATGATCACTCACTCTTTATTTCTTTACTATAATATAGGGCAGAGATTTGTTTGATCCATCCATCTTCTGGTTGAGTGATGATAATTCCATTCCAGAATGATTTCTGCTCTCAATAATTCTTGTTTCAACGGAGTCTGTTAGTCAACCTACATTTTCAGTTTTTATTTTCACTTATTCTATTTTTCATTTTTATAGTTATTTCTTAAGCTTTCAAATATTTCCGGACCATGTTTGAGACTCACGGCTTTGATGACATTCGTTTCTTTAAATGTTATGCACAGATTATACTTATGATGTGATATTGTGACATATTAAAATATTATTGTACTTGCATGTCACATGTATCTGTTTACCACTCTGCCTTTCTCACTTTCTCATTTTTTTTTCTCTTGGTATCCTTTCTCTTTCTGGCTTTTTAAAAAAGCCTTTATCCACATTTGCCTCCCAACTTTATATAATGCATCAAAATATTACAAGTCATGATCTGGATGTGGGTCTTTCTGAGTTTGGTCTCATGTAGCCTCAACTAGTCCTGAACTTCTGATCCTCCATATTTCAAGTGTTTGGATTGCAGGCATGCACCACTATGCCCAGCACACTCATTTTTACAACAAAAGTAGTTCAAATACACTTTTTGGAAACTATCAAATTTTTGTTGTTGAATTGGCTTGAGCATTTTTTTCTTGTCCTGGAGACAGCTACTGGAAGTTGTAGGTAGAAAAGCAGAAATCTGATCTGAAGTTATAGGAATAAATCAAGAAGTGTGTGTGTACATGTATGTATAAGTGTTCACAAATTTGTGTGTGCATGTGCTGTGGAGGCCAAAGGTTTCTTCAGTTCCTCTCCACCTTATTTTTTTTAAATTTATAACTACTCTGTGTTTTAATTATTATTTATCTTGGTAAAAATAGCACAAATATATGTGCATACTACATCATGCATGTATAAATTGAGGATTAATTAATGTCCATGTTCATAAGTAGTTATAAAATATTTTTAAAAATTGTTTATTGACTATTTTTTATAAACAAGGTTGTACTCTTATACTCCCCCCCCCCGTCTGCTGAGGGTATTCTTTGGTGGTGTTATTGGTATCCATGTGGGGATCAAGAAGCCTCGGTCTCTGTGTGGGTGGGGACTATTCCCACTTACCTTGAGGCTCTTACAGTTTTTCTGCCCTTTTTCCCCAATGTACCCTGATTCTTGGCAGGCAAGCTAGAAATCGGATTTATTGTTGCTTTCTCTGTGGCCTCTGAATCTCTTTTTTGATGAGGTTTTAGGGCCACAGTGTCTGTTGCCATCTCCCTGGAACTGGTTTTCAGGCCAGCTACCAGAGCAGTACTCAGGTCACCACTTCCTCTGTAATAACTTCTGGGCCCAGGCAGATGTCCCACCTTATTTCTCGAGACGGGGTCTTTCAGTGAACACAGACTGTGGATCCTGGGGAAATCCTCCTGTCTCCAACTCCCCAGTGCTAGGATTACAGACACATGCTGCCATACCAGACTTTGTCATGAGTGCTGGGGGTGTGAACACAGGTGCTCATGGTTAGTGACAAGTACTTTATCCACTGAGGGATCACCCCACTTCAACAACTAAGATGCATGTGTGTGTGTGTGTGTATGTGTGTGTGTGTGTGTGTGTGTGTGTGTGTGTGTGTGTGTGTGTGTGGTGCCGATGTAGTATGCTGTAGGTTTGCCTGTGGCATCTGGAAGAGAACTTTGTATATTCCCCTTCATCACTTACCTGCCTGTTTTATCCTTGTGGAGAAGATCTACTGATTCCAGAATATACTGTTTATAGCCCCAGAAATTCTCCAGTCTTCTGTCCCCATAGGACTGGGGTTATAGACATGGATTGCTATGCCTATATGTTTGAATGGGTTCTGGTGGTTTGAATTTAGGTAAATCTCAGGACCCTTCAGGCCCTCATGCTTGTCTAGGAAGCAAAATTAACCTCTGACTCGTTGTTCCAACCTGTGAATAAGGATTTTTTTTTTCAACTGAGTTTTTAAACTGAGACCTCAGTTCTAGATATAATTGTTCAGACACTGGGCTTTGCCAGGCTCTTATTTGGGTCCCTCTGCAGGGCTGTATTTCTGTGATCGTGCTGTTTCTGCTGAGCAAGTGGGAGGTACCTTTGGGCTTAGAGGTTGATGGTGCCAATTAACAGAAAAGGCAGAGACCCCAGAAAGTGCTGCCATAGACTGGCAGGTCTTCTCTGCTTCACGGGGGTGACTTTGGAAAGGTTGTCAGCAAATGGCAACCTTTCACTTTAAAATATGAACTCGTGGCTTTTTTACTGTTTTAAAGCTCGACACAGTGGTGAGGACACGGGTACTTACAGCTGTAGTCAGAAACCTGTAGTGTGAGGAGCCTGCATCTTTCAGCACCTGCTTCTTGCTCATGGGCCATCCCTCTGTGCTAGCTGCCTCCTTCCTGACACTTCCTTTATCCCCACTCCCCTCCTCCTAGCAAAAGCCTACGCTATATCCCGAGACTGCCGTGGAGAACAGACTGGAAGACATCTGCCTCTTGCCTTATTATTATTTTTTTTTAAATTTCTCTAAGTGATGGAGCCAAAACTCCACACCAGAGCTCCGCTCCCTGAACAAACCAAATGGTTGCTGTTGGCAGCATATTGACAGCTTGTTAATGAAGGGGTCCTTGACAGTGTGACAACCTGCCTGAGCTACAGCAGGAAGCCAAGTCCGCCTCCACACAAACCCTAAGTAATTAACAGGTGGGGGAAAATAGAAACTAGCTGCTGCCTAGGAAAAGGGAAAGACTCAACCAAATGAAATATAAAGATTAAGAAAAAAAAGTGATTTCTGTTTTGCAGTCTCTTTCCTGGTTCTTGCAAGCAAGCTCCCTTAGAGAAAGCAGGGATTTGGGGGCCAGAGGAATGTGGATTTGTATCTAAGCCTGATAATGTTTGCTCACCTAACTTGGGTTTGTGATGGATGAGTAACTTGGTCAGGTGCTATCAGGAAAGATACAATTATAGATGTCACTTATGTCCAATTGTTATTTAAAAAAATCCCTTCTCACAATGATGGCCAAATAGTTCTTGTGTTGTCAATTTTTGATTTTTTTATATTGTGAGGCTGGGCTGTGTGTGTGTATGTGTGTGTGTGTGTGTGTGTGTGTGTGTGTGTGTGTGTGTGTATTATTTTAAATCGTTATATCTTCCTGGTGAACTAAGTCTTTCATATTACAAAGTGACCCTTTGAATTGAATCTCAAGTCATGCTTTCGTGTGTGTGTGTGTGTGTGTGTGTGTGTGTGTGTGTGTGTTTGTGTGTGTGTGTATTCTATTTATTCTACATTTATTTGCTCTTGGGTTTCATCCAGTTAGAGGTGAAGAACAGAGGTATAGGCTTAGGCTGGCTGATTTATTTTTCTTGCTGAAAGCCTTCTCCCCAATTCTACAAACCCTGAAATATATCCACATGTTGCAATAAAAATCTCCTTGGACCCTGTGTGAAGGCTAGGTGTGGTTTGTCTCCTGCCAAGGTGTCAGCCTTCATCCAGTGTCTTGTTGGTGGAATTGCCTTGTCCCCAGCTCTCTCAATGCCTTCTGAAAAATACAAACAGAAACTCCATCAGAGAGTGAGATCAATATAGGTTAAATGAGACAACATTGCTATTTTGGGTAGCTCCTAATGGGTGTAGCCTCTCTGTTGCTTTCTGGTAGTGGGAATTTAAAATGACAAGACAAACAGGAGACCAATCACCACAGCAAGTCTGATAACCCATGAAAGGTCAATGGAGACAGACACCAACGATACCCATCACAACCCAGGGCATAGATCCAGAGATCCTTAAGATCTCAACAATAATGCAGACTTAAAACTCACCCACCATGACTCAGGGAACTGAGTAGAAGAAGGGGTAGAAAGAATGTAAGAGCCATGGTGGGGGAGAATATCCAGAGACATTGCTCTCTCAGCAACAATACACAAGGGGGAAGGAAGAAAAAAAGAGAAAGAAAAACTGGCTCCCTCTGGTGCAGTTCATAACCCCCTATCCTATGGACAGATCCAGAATGTGCACCAAGGAAGGACCCAGTGGGTAGGGGACAGAGAGGAGGGAAATGGGGACATATTCACAAGATTTGCTCATACAACGTACATATTTATTCATAATAAGTATATAAAAACTAAATCATTCCAGACTGGACATTTCCCTCACACCTTTAATTGGCACCAAGAAAGACACAAAACTTAAATCTGTAACTTTTGCTATATTCCCAAGGGCTAAATTTAATTTAGGAGACATTTAAGATGATTTGAAACAGTTTTTTTTTCAAGCTTTTTTGGGTCTTAAAATCCCTTGTTAGATGATGAATGCTATGAACTTGCCTCAGGAAAAAGATGTGCAACACAAATTCTAAACAATTTCAGCCTATCAATGTACCTCCATAAATCCGTTCAAGTGCTCATGTATTTAAATACACATGCTATAAACACTAAGGAATAAAAGTGAGGATACACATACACATGTATATATATATATATATATATATATATATATATATATATATATATATATATATATATTTTTTTTTTTTTTTTGAGACAGTCTCTCACTTTGTAGCCCAGGCTGGATATCACTGTGTAGCCCAAAGTGGCCTTAAACTCATTGCCAATTCTTTACCTCAGCCTCCTGAGTGCTGGGATTATAGACATGAACCACCCTATTTGGATAGGATGCAAATAGGATGTAAATAATTTTAAATTTACTTGTTGGAAGGCAGACTGCATAGCTGTGGCATGAAGATAGCTGTCTGCTCAGGCTTGTAACGGAATTGGGTTTACCAGTAAGACCATGGCTCTGAGTATAAAGGAAGCCTGAGCTGAGGACTGAATACGGATGGCCAGTGAACACACAGAGCTGTAGCTGAAGCATCCAAGAAGTATCTTTTCATGGTAGACTGGGCTTCCACTGAGGAAAATCCAAGGAGAAAATTTTATAAAATATCAAAAAAAAAAAAAAAAACAACCACCACAAGAGATAGCCAGTAGGTCTATGTAGAACATTCACATTCAAGAAAGAAGTTGTGGGCTGGAGAGATTGCTCAGTTGTTAAGGCACTTGCCTCCAGTGCCTAAGGACTCCGGTTCAATTCTCCAGGACCCACATAAGCCAGACCCACAAGGTGGTGGCCCTGGTGCGCTCTCTCTGTCTCTCTCTCTCTCTCTCTCTCTCTCTCTCTCTCTCTCTCTCTCTGCTTGAAAAATTAATAAATAAAATATTTTTTTAAAAAGAAGAAGTTAAAGTCATCTGAAAAGGTGCTTTAAATGGAAGCGGGTTCGAATGTCTAGCGTTAAAGGATTAGAATGTAGATAATGCAATATGACAGGCAAACTTGAAAAGCAATAGTTTCAGAAAGAAAAATAAGTGTTGTAGTTCGTATGAAGGGAGCTTTGATGACATCATTTTCTCCCTCCTATTATGAAGGTTCTGTGTAGATATCATCACCCACTGTGAGATCATGAATGCCAAGGCCACTTTGTGTCTGGGAGACAGCATTGTAAGCACTCCTCTTCTTCCTTTGGTTCCTACAATCGTCCCACCATCTCTTCTGCTATGGTCCCTGAGCCTTGGAGGGTGTGATAAAGATATCTCACTTGGTGCTGAACACCCCACTGTCACTTCTTGGCACTTTGATGAGTTTTGAGTCTCCCCAGTGCTTACCACCATTTGTAAAAAGAAGCTCTCTAACCAGAAGTGGGAGCAGCATTAATATTTAGATATAAGCATAAGCATTTAGAGGGCACTTTGATGGGCATAATATTTTCATTTATCCAAACCATAATAGTAGTTTTCTCTCTAGGTCTTATGAACTCCCAGTCCTTAGGCTTTTGGTTGAATCTTAAGTATGAGTCATGAATTTCTTCTCATGGAGTGGGCTTCAAATCCAATCATATGGAACTCTTGGTTTCACCAAAATAGACATGCCATCATTGCTCCAGTTGGCATATTTGGCTCAAAGCTTGTAGGGTTCACACTTTTCTCCACCAACAGGCTCTTTAGCTCTTTTATGGAAGGATTTTTTTTAAAAAAGAAAACTTTAAACAGTACATAATCCCAGAGTATGAATACATAAAGCAGAGGGAAAAAAGTAATGAAGATCAACCTATACTGATCTCACTCTCTGATGGAGATTCTGTTTGTATTTTTCAGAAGGCAGCAAGAGCTGTGGTCATTCCAAGTCCACCAATGAATCACAGGCAGAAGGCTGATATCCCAGGAAGAGATGAACCATCCCAGGCCTGTTGTGTAGGCCCCAAGTGAAACGCTTGAGATGGTGGTGGGGCACGAAAGAGACCTATAACCACAGCCAATCAGTCAACCCAGGATAAGTCAGTGAGACATATACCAAAGACTTCCAACACAACTTAGAGTAGAAGCACAGAGACTCTTAAGTGCACAACAACAACAATGAAACAGACTTAAAACTTACCCTCCATGACTCAGGGAACTGAGCAGAAGAGGGGGCAGAAAGATTGTAAGAGCCATGGTGAAAGAGATTACCCAGAGACATTAACCCCCCTCAGCTACAATTCATAAAGCAGGGGAAACCTTGTTGCCTCCTGTGCTATCCAAAACCCCTTGCCACGTGGATTGATCCAGTGTGCCCCCCGAGGAGGATACCCAGTGGATTGGGGCCAGGGAGGAGGAAATGGGAATATAAATCCAATATTTACTCAATCAATGTATCTAATTTTGGGCAATAAAGATTTTAAAAAGTATTGAGGAAAACCATCTAGAATAGAGCAGAGACTGATGAAGGAGAAATGGAGGAGTGATAGCAGCAGAATCTCATTATAGAAACACTGTAATTGAAATGGTAACACTGATGCCTAAGAGGAAAGTTCTGAAACTTTCTAGAGATTATAAAAAATAAAAACCATTGTCAGACAAAAAGCATATTCTCTTCCTCAGTGTAAAAAATAAGCCAGGAAAGATAAAGGAAGGAAACTGAAACAAACAAACAGACCTCCAAGGTTCTGAGACAAAATTGTATAAGCACAGATCTCACAGATATCAACTATGCTTACACCCAAACCAAACAACTGGCAGTATTAAAAGAAATTGTTAATTTTAGGACTAGAGAGATGTCTCAGTGGTTAAAGGTGCTTGTTTGCAAAGACTGCCAGCCTGGGTTCGATTCCCTAGTCCCCACATAAAGCCAGATGCACAAAGTGGTGCATACATGTGGAGTTCTTTTGCAGTGACCAGAACCCTGGTGTACCCATACTCTCTGTCTCTGTTCTTCTCTGCTCCCAATTAAATAAAATATTTTTTTAAAAAGAGAAATAAATAGGTATTGCTCTTTTTACCTTGATATTTCTATATTATTAATATTTCTTATAGTAGACATGATATATCTATATAATGAAGATAAACATTTGAAACATAACAATCTGGGTTGAAAGCATAAGACTTCATCTTAAGCTATTCTTTATGGTTTAGCTTCGGTCACATTTTGTCCATGAGGTCGTCTGTCTTCTTATGGTTATAGGACAGACTTCTCCACTAGACACAGGAAGTACAGTGTTCAGGGACCATGATTCTTTCAGAGATCAATGGACATGTTATAATTAAGATGCATATAATAATAACAAGTATATAGTAATGAATTCACCCTTGATTTTTGTCTTTATATCAATGTAGTGGCAAAACACTATCAAATATATGAATACACATATTGGTAGAAGAAGGGGCCCATGAGATCAAACATTCTTAGAGCCCATGGAAACCATAAAGGAACCTTGCAGCTTGATTTAATTTTTGTTTCTTTAAAAGCAAAGAGTGAGACAATGCTCTCTCTTAAGAAAAGATCTTGGGGAGAAAATATGAGAAAGCAAGAATAGAGCTGGGGTAGGAGGAAGAGCCAGAACCCATCGCTGCAGGCAACTAGGGACTCATTCCTAACCCCTTGCAGAACACCTTGAAGTACTTCCCCTGTGAAGGAAGGGAGTCTTAGACATTCATCTGCTGACCGCTGTCCTTCATTTGTGTGGTGCTGCCCTTGCAGACGGTGGCCTCCCTTCCACAGGGCTTGTGTAAATGCTGAATGGCTCCCTGCAGTGAAGTACTGGAAACAGAAGACACTTAGTGCTTGTTCAAGGTGAGATGCTATGACCTTGAGAATGACACTGTGTGGCTGACAGCTGATGCAAAAAAACACCAGAGAGGGGCTAATGTGATATGACCCAGAGTGTCTGATCCAATTTTCCAGGAATTTATACCACGTCATACCCATGCTATCACACCGCTTGATTTTCATATGGTTAAAGAGGTTTAAGAGGTTGATTGTCATTCAACCATATTGCATATATTTCATAGTACTCTCTGGGCTGGAGATATAAATTGCTTAAGTTCACGAGCTATGCTTCTTCCATAGAAATGTGCATATTTTAAGTACATCATACATATTCTTGATTTAATTTAACTAACAGATTTGGGGGCTAGAACTTAAGAAAACTGAATTGTAGAATCTACCCTGTAGCTAGCATGTTTCAGGTTATTGGAATACCACCTCAATCTACTTTGGTTCACATGACTTTAATCTACAGAATGAAGAATTTGCACAAGATTTTTCTTTAATAATACCCTCTGGATATGCTGCTTAATTAATCCTATCCACTCCAGCCTTATTCAACATTTTAGAGCCCCAACTACATTCCAGGCCCACTGCTAGCTATTAGGATTGCAGAGATTAAATGCATCACAATCTTGTTGCCTAGGAATGAAGTGTCTCCTCCAGGAGAGAGACATGTAAAGAATTGTAACACAGCAGGACAGATGTGAGCACAGAGAGCTATGGATGCACACACACAGTGGGGTCTGTAACCAAACCTGAGGTGGGCCAGGAAGAATTCTGGTAGACATGACAGCTGAGGTAATGACAAGACTGTGTGGAGAACATTCCATAAAGATCTTGTCCCGGAAAGAGACATTTTAAGATTGTCCACACACAACCAAGGACAGAGATGGCATGTTCTTGGAACTCTCTGGCCTGTGGTATTCTAAGGCCTCATTTGATCTTTCTGTGGAAAGTTGTTTGATTACTCCCATGGGGATTCTAATGTGGGCAAGACTAACAGAAAAGACACTCTGACCAGATGGGCCAACTGAAGCTGCCAGCATGGAAGACAAAGCTTAACTTTCTATGTTTTCTGGTAAAGCAGAGTCATCTTGGCTTTATTATATATTATTACTTTTTGCATATGTGTGTGAATGCATGTTCCTATGCATGTGGGTACATGTCCATGTGTGTGCATGCCCACGTAGAGACTAGAGGTTGATGTTGGCTGTCTTTTCAGTCTCTCTAAACTTCCTTTACTAAGGCAGTATCTCCTGAACCCAGCTATAACTCTTTTGGGTAGAGTGTAGCTCATCAGCTTGCCCAGGGCATCTCCTGCATCTACCTACCAAGAACTGGAATTGCAGGTGGATCATTGACCTGGCATTTACTTAGTGGGCACTGGGAATCCAAATTCAAACACATTTCCCACTAAACCATCTCCCCACCCTGCTCCTCTACCTCTGTATATATATAATATTAAGCAGTACTATGGAAATGGATTCATAAAACCCACAGCTATAGGCTAATGGAAATGAGGAAATGTAAGTCACTAGACAGATCTTTAGTTAATCTGTGTGTGTCAGAAGTCCAACGTTCCAATGTAATGAGTACATTTCTTTTGAGAGATCAAAGTTCATATTATTTTCTCTATATTTGGGGTGATCAAGACTTTGTGTCACTCTAGCTAAAATGCCTTGGAAATGGCCTAAAGAAATAGCCCTTCATGCTAA
Organism: Zapus hudsonius; assembly: GCA_004024765.1. Classification (NCBI taxonomy): domain Eukaryota; kingdom Metazoa; phylum Chordata; class Mammalia; order Rodentia; family Dipodidae; genus Zapus; species Zapus hudsonius. The sequence continues at coordinate 37,506 of PVHP010010199.1, read as the reverse complement.
GTGGGAAAGACACATTGCAGGAACCCCAGCACTCTGAGCAGAGCTGCTGACCTTCCCTCCTTCTTGCTTGCCACAAGTGAGAGATCACTTCATAATTTTATCTCATAGAGTCATTTTCTGCTTTAGGGATCAGAATATTCTTTGCTGATAGACATGTAAATGCCATGCTGGGAAGGTTTCTCTATTTAGAAAAATGGCCAAGAGGCTCTTATATTTCAGTAACCTGTTTCATTTCAGAAAAGTAGAAAATGACAAAGCTTATAAAATAGTGGCTGGGATACATTTCCCTGAGAGGGGAAGCAAGATATTAAAATCTCTATTATTTATATTGCAGCCCATTTATTCGAAATGTTAAGTTAAAAATCTGAAATTTGGGTGGCAACTAAATCTGTAGATTTTTCACTGCTAATCCCAGTTCTGGGAAGATAGTAACAGCTAAAAACTAAATGAGGATGTCAGCCTTTAAAACAAATATTTATTTGCAAAAGAGATGGAGACAGAGGGAAAGAGACGGACACAGAGTATGGGTACACTAGTGTCTCCCAACACTGCAAATGAACTCTAGATGCATGTAGCACTTTGTGCATTTGGCTTTATGCGGGTGCTAGGGATTTGAACCTGGGTCATCAGGCTTTGCAAACAAGCATCTTTAACTGCTGAGCCATCTCTCTAGCCCCTCTTTTTTTGTAAGCAACCTGTAAATATTTCAGTCTCAGCTCATATTGACTCCTTGACTTTATAATGAATGAGATTAGAATGAAGGAACGAATATACTGAGATTCCACCAAGTGCACTATCTATTACCTTAGTTCTTTCTCTAATGACTGGGCTAGGTACTTAATACAAGCTATCAATTTAATTCACACACATCAATAGAAAACTCCAGATGAGTCATTTGCTGTAAGGATGAACAATTTTACCATGGACTCATCACCAGAAGATGAAGCGAGGCATCTTATTATCTAAAGTTTGTAGTTGGTCCAAGAAGCTCAGAGAATTTCAATCAGTTGTCTAAGGTTTCATGATTCCTGAATGATAAACTTATAGCTGAGCCTGAGTTTGCCGGCTGTCATGTGTAAGGCTTGAGACATCACTTTGTTGTCGCCTAGCAAATAGTTGTACTGCTTCAGTTCTACGATGGACTCATGGAAGATGGATGTCTTAGTTACTTTTCTCATTACTGCATCGAAATACCTGACAACAGCAACTTAAGGAAAGAAAGATTTATTTTGGCTCACAGTGTGAGGGGATAGTCCATCATGGTAGGAAAGGAATGGTGGGTGGAGTTTGAGGTGGCTTAACTCGTTTCATTGGCAGTCAGGAAGGAAAGAGAGAGAAATGAGTGCTGATGCTGAGCTCACCATCTCCTTTTTATTCAGTTCAGGACCCCAGCCCCCCATGGAATAATAGGACCACTCATGTTTAGTATGGGTCTTCCCACCTCAATTAACCCATTTTAACCTGATCACAGATGTGTCCAGAGGGCTGTTTCCATAGTGATTCTAAATTCCATCAACTTGACAATCAAGATTAACCATCACTATGGTCCTAGAGTACCTTGAATTTATTGTCTTGAGAATTGCATTCTTTAATAAAAACTTCTTATTGACAACTTGCATAAATATAGACAGTATACCATGACCATAATCCTCTCCCAATACTCCCCTTTCCTCCTCCCCAAATCCCCTACTAAATCCCATCTTCCATCCAACTAATCTCTATTATATTTTGATGCCATTATTATTTCCCTTCTATTATGAAGGTCTTGGGTAGTCTCGGCCACTGTGAAGTCATAATAGAATCTCGTTCTTTTTCCATTTGTTTATCAAATACTTTCTAAGTCTATGTGATTCAGTAGACTGCATTATAAGATTGCATAAGATTCCCTAAATGTCTTATTATTATTATTGTTATTTTTCCCCCAGAGCAAACACAAAGATAAATAATATATGCATACAGGTATATTTCTGGTTATCACTGTCTGAGCAATAATTGTCCCCAAAATCCTGTGTCTCAAAACAATAATTATATTATCTCTCATGATGGTTGGGATGGTGACCCAACTCAGCTTTTAGACCTCTGTCTCTGCAGTCTAGCGGTGATTGTACACTATGGTCATAAGAAGTCTTTTTTACTCATAGATGTAATTCTGAGTACTACTGAATGAGAGTAATGTTAGGTTTAGTTATCTCTCCTCACAGGTTGTCTACAAAGTTAACTGGTATCCTCAAAGCATGACAATTTCATGTTGAATTATTTCCTCTGGTCACTGGCTTTCCTTACAGGCAGTTTTCCAAAAGATACAGTTGGGAACAGAAAGTCTTTTTTTTTTTTATCACATCTCAGAAGTCACACAATACCATGTCCACTACACTCTGCTAGTTACAAGTTAGTCTCAAATGAGGCTCAGATTCAAGGGGTAAGAACATGATACTGACTGACATATTTTGTGGGAAGCTGTCTTTGAACACTAATTGCCAAGGTTGTGCACCAAGTTCTTTGAGAATTTTATAGAGTATCAGGCCTACTTTGCCTTAGGGCAGAATAAGTTGAGCTGGCCTATCAAATGAAACCTATGAGAAAGTGTCCAGATAAACAAGAGACCTATCTATCACCACAGCAAGTCAAATAACCCATGAAAGGTCAATGGAGACAGACACCATTGATACCCAACACGACACATAGCAGAAGTCCAGAGACACTTAAGATCTCAACAATAAAGCAGACTTAAAACTCACCCACCATGACTCAGGGAACTGAGTGGAAGAGGGGGCGGAAAGAATGTAAGAGCCATGGTGGGGGAGAATATCCAGAGACATTGCCCTCCTCAGCAACAACACACAAAGTGTGTGTGGGGGAACTGGCCACCTCTAGATCAATTACTGATCCAGTATGCCCACCATGGAGGATCCCCAGTGGATTAGGAACAAGAAAGAGGGAAATGGGGGTACGTACCATCATAAGATTTTCTCATATAATGTATCTAATTATGTATAATAAAGACATTTTTAAAAAATAGAACTCAAAGGAAAAAGAATTATCTGAAATAAAAGGAAATATTTTATAATGATTCAAGTAAATGCTTAATTAAAAAAAAGACTCTTGAAAGAGTTGAGTGAGTTCATTTTAGCCAAGAGGGTTAGAGGATGTTTTGTGTACTTGGGATGGGGTGTGTGGAGAGGCCCTGAGAGTCCAGGGAATAGAAACAGTTAGCTCCATCCTGGACACTCAGAGAGGGAGCATGGAATATTGGAGGTAGAAAAAGAAGATAGGACTGAAGAATATAGATATATATCTATTTCATCTATCTCTAGCCAGATCATCATTATCTGTGTCATCTATATATATCATCTATGTATCTGTATCTATGCCTATCTATATATGCATAGCTATAGATATCAAAAGTCCATTGCCCAAATAAATTATGGTTCATATATTGGATACTATGTGGTCATTATGAAGCAAATATTAAACAATATGAAATGCACAGATATGGTAAAAGCAAGTATAGTGCATATCATCTTACATCATTGTAAGAGAATAAAGCGTTTGCATTTGTAGACATGCATGTATATGTATGCATGCATATATCATGTCTGGTAGTGTTCATGAGAATATGGCAAAGAAGTTTGCATCTAGGGAAGGGTCCTGGCTGTGTGGGCTGGAAAGTGGGTAGAGGACTGGCTGATTTTAGTTTCACATGTAAGGGAAGTATATCCTATTGAGAAAGTACCCAAACAGGGCCAGGAGAGATAGATGGCTTAGTGGTTAAGGCATTTGCCTGCAAAGCAGAAGACTGGAGTTCAATTCCCTAGTGCCCACGTAAAGCCAGATGCACAAGGTGGCACATGTGTCTGGAGTTCATTTGCAGTGGCTGGAGGCCCTGACATGCCCATTCTCTCGCTCTCTCTGTATGCCTCTTTCTCTCTCACACTCTCTCAAAGAAATAAATATATAAAAAAGAAAGTACTCAAACAGTACATAATTTATAAAAGAAGAAAAAAAACCCTTAATGTTAAACAAGAATTGGTGTGCAGGGTCGGGAGAGAGGGTAGGTGAATTGCTATGTATCCAAGAGACCTACAAGGTGTCTTCCAGAAAGCACACCTTTGGCCACAAATGTGTGTCTGTGTGTATAGGTAAATTCCCTGTGAATTGACCTCTAAAGATTGATTACAGCTCAGCCTTCCACTCCTTTGGCTTGGAAAATTAGATTGAATACCATTATTAATTTTGATTACCAGTCTTGAATTTTCTGTAAGTTCATTTAGCAGACAGCCTCTAGCCTTTCACAAATAATGCCCTGGAAGTCTGTGTTTTTAGGGAGATGGAGGAGGGTTGGGGGGTAGACCAGAACTGCCTACTGTGTGCCAGAGGAGAATGTCGGGTGTCCTTCTGCAAGGCTCATCCCATGTTTCCCTGAGATGGAGGCTCTCACTGATTTCAGAGCTTCTTGCTTTTGTGAGCAACCAGCGATTCTCCAGTCTCTGTTCCCCACAGGATGGGGGTTACAGGCCTTCATGGTCACACCCAGTTAAGTAAGAGTCAGGGAATCAAACTCAAGGTGGTCTCTAGCCTCCTCAGGCAGTCATGTTTGCGAGGAAAGCACTCTAACCACTAAGGCATCTTTCAAGTTCCCATGACAGAATCTTTAAATACAAGAACCTACCTTGGTGGGTTCTTGGTGGAATGTTTGTCAAGTTATTTAATTTCTGTGTTCCTTCCTTTTATTAATTAGTGACACTTTAGTAATTGTGGTTGGCACGTAGCTGTCTCTTTAGGAGGTGCTATTCAAGCGATAGCTTGTCAGGGCCTCCCACAAACAGCCATCATTTAGGGGGTTTATGGTTGTATGCATGGTTATGGTGGATTGGAAGGAGAATTGTATTGGGACCTCATCAAGTTCATTTTCATTGTGTTTCTATTATTTAGAGTTATGTGAACTCAGGCAAACCATTGAACTGTTCTGGTTTTCATCTGCACACTGAGTGACATTCACAGGCCAGTGGAAAGGATTACTGCAGGTGAGTCATTTGTCACCTTCCGCTGGCTTTTATTTGGACTAAGTCAGTCTGTTTCTTAGAAACTTTTTGAATGCCTTTGCCTCCTGTTCCCTTGAATTCTCTTCACTCTGGAAGGAGACTGAAAACTGGATTGCACTGGGAACGGAGAATTTTTCTTGTGACAAAGAAAGAGGGGAAAAAAATTTCCATTCCCTTTTCAAGAGCAAAATGTCACCCAATTCTGCTTTGACAGAGAATAAAGAAATTTGAATAAAATGTCAGTTTCCTTCTCAACTAATTTGGGAATCATAATGGTATGCATAGTCTCAGCTGAACCCATGAATATTTATAATTAAAAATGAAATTGTCCTTTTTTTAAAAAAAAAATTCAGCTCGTGAAAGTGAACAGAAATCTCCAGGGATGCCTTGGGGCTAGAAGAACTGTTCATTTTAAGAAAAAAAAATCTAAGATGGAGAGGTAAACAAAACAAAAATAAAAACAGCCCCCCCTCTCCCCTCAAGCACCATGGATACCAGATGAAGGTTGATTTTAGGGCCTGTGTCTGTCCACTCTCTCTACCTGAATCCAGTCAGGGGGCACAGAGCTGTTCACCCTGGGTTGGAGGGGCTTTGAGAGGGAATCCTGGCTACCCGCTTCCCACCTTCTCATCCTGCTTCTGGCCAGTCTTTTAGATCATACAACCATTTTGTTTTCCAGACACATCAAATTTTTATATCCAACAGAGTGGGATGCATATGCAGTAAGTATATAAAAGGAGCCCTTTGATGTGTGCAGAGAGAAAACTGGGTGTCTATGGGATCAGCCATTAGTTTGTACTTACTCGGTTTCTGCTATAAATGAGCAATCAGAGATTGAGAGGTGTCACGCCTGCCTGTACTTGGTAACAGGAGATTTATTCCCTTAATTAGAATTTTTAATTTTCATTTTTAATTAAAGCGTTCCTTCAGCATATTTTCTAACACTCAGCACCAATAGAGACCTGGACAGGATGTAGGCCTGGACAATGTGACCTTGGATAAGACTCCTCTTGCTAGATACTTATTTGTTTATTATTATTAAGTAGAAACTTTATATGGACACAGCGTATGTTGGTGCCATCATTCCCCTCCTCCTTGCCCCCACTACACTGAGGGCCATTCTCAGTGGGATTGCTGGTATTCACCCTGGGGTTGTAGGTTATGAGTTGTGAAAGCATCAGTCATTGTGTGTGTGGGGTGGGGGCAATACCTCTGAATACCTCCCACCCTGTGGCTCTTTCTGCCCCCTTTTCCCCAAATTCCCTGAGCTTTTGGTGGGTGTGTTTTAAGTCTACTTTAATGTTGAGTTCTCAGCAGCTTCTGGATTTCTGCCTTGGTACGGTTTGAGTATCCTCTGTGTCTGTCTCCATCACCCTGGTGCAGGTTGTCAGGCTTGCTGTGGAAGCAGCACTCTGCTTCTCACCAATTCCTCTGTGGTTTCACCTGGCTGTGTGTCAGAGGAGACATACACAGCAACGTGAAACCACAGTCCCTAGCTGATGTGCAGGGGGTGGTTCATCTCCTGCCAGAGAGTCGGCTTAGAATCTTATTCTGACAGTTTTATAGTTGAATGCAATGACAATTATGGAGATTTTTTTCTAGCAATGAATTTTGTGGTTTCATGTTTCAGTTTTCCAAACCCTATGAAGTCAAAGCTCATGCCAATTAGAACCTCTCATCCTAAATAACACCTCATTTTCTCTCAAACGCAAGGAAGCAATGTCTTATTTCTGCTTTATCTTAGTAAAACAGGAGGAATTGGAGAAGCCACCTGTTCTAGATTGCTGAAGTTAATCAAGATATATCTTCCACTGAGAAGGTAGAAAAGTTTAATTGCTTAGCAACCCTGAACTTTTTTCCCCCAGAAGTCTTGGGGAGCGTGGGTTTCTTTACTTTCTTTTTCTCTAGAATTTTTTTTAATGGTTTCTTCTTGTAACAATGCCATGAGCAACTTTCCTGGACACCGCCTACATCCATTCTCTCAGTGACAGCGCCTTAATTGAAATGACATCTCAGAATTATTTCTTTAAAATTCATTGTTTCATTCAGTAAATTTAGTATTAATTAACGCCAACTGCCCTGGAGTTTTGCTCTCCCATTTGTTACTCTCAGCTCGTGGAGCTCTGCAGGAAATGAGAAGTCTATTCTATTTCGCAGGATTCATTTCACTTTACAAGTCAGATTCGCTATTGCAGCAAGAATGGGATTTGAGATGGCTGGGAATTGTCTAATGATCATACGCTTGCAAAAGAGCAAGAGAAAGAAGAAAGGAAGAGGGGTGGAGGCAGAAGATGGGATGATGAAGAGGATGGAGGAGGAGCCGGGAGAAGAAAGTGGAGGAGACAGTCGGAGGATGGATGGGGCAAAGGAAGAGGAAGAGGGGGGTTACCACAACAGCTCTTATCAGAGTCTGCTCATCAGTGGGGTAGCTCTGGCATTAGGGAAGACAGCAGGAATCAATACTGGGGTATCCAAGTGTCAGTTGGGGCTTCTTGAGTAGTATCAACAGCTATATGCTTCAAAGGTTGGTTTCAATTGCATAACATTCAAAACACGTCTGTCTCTGTGTATGTATATATGTCCATGCATACACACATGTATGTAAATGCTGTGAACTATTTTCCAGCCCTGTGGGGAAATGGCAAGCTGTAGTTAATCAGAAAGCATCACAAAGAACACTTATCATGCGTCTTGTTAATGCAAACTTCCTAAGAATTAAGCTATGCCAAAAACGTAGATGGTGGGTCTTAGTAATTAAATATGATCTTTGGATAGTTTCTACCAGAGAGGTAATATAATAATTTGAGAACAAGTTATTTATTTCAAAGGCATCTTAATCTGGTTTGTTACACAATAGTGTTACTCATAGCAGTATCATAGACTAGATAAATTCTACAGAAAAGAGGTGTATTTTGTTCAAGTTCTGGTGGTCACGTTCTTGTTGACAGAGTTCTGAGGTGACACAGAACACAGCGAGGACATGCAATGGGATGTGTACCCATGTCCTTTGGTTCTCTTTCTCCTGCATTTTGTATGCATGTGCCTGTATGTTTTCACATGTGGGTGAATGTGTGTGAGTGTGGAGGCCAGGAGACAACCTGGGGTACAGTTCCTCAGACTCCATTCACCTTTCTTTGAGACAAGGTCTTCTCACTGGCCTGCTACTTGCCAGGTAGGCTAAATGGCTGGGGTCTGCATATCATATCATATGCCACAACACCCTGCTTTTTCAATGTGGAAACAGATTTGGTTCTTTATGCTTAAACAGTGAGCATTTTCTTGGCTGAGCTATCTCCACAATTTTTCCTCTTTTTATAAAGCCATTCATTCTCCAAATACCTTATCTCATCCTAATTACCTCCCAAAGGCCCCACTTCTGAGTATCATCATCAGCTTAAGTTTCTACCCTTTCAATACCTCACAATGGAGATTAAGCTCTTATATAAGTTTCAGAAGAGACATATATCCAAACTATAACACCCCAGCCCTGGGGTGATGGCTCAGTAGTTAAGATTGTTTGCTGCTTAAGTGTGAAGACCTAATGGGTCACAGACCAATTTCCACTCCCCAGAACCCATGTGAAAAGCATGGGCTGACCATGCATATCTGTAACTCTGGTCTTCATGGGTGGGGGCAGGGAGTGGAGCATTGTTCACTGTGGGTTAAGGGAGAAACCCCTGTCTCTGGTCTCTGCACCCAGGTGCATGGACATCAACACCCACATGTACAGATACCACACATACATACACACCGCATCATACACATATTCTACACACATGCAAAAACAAAGAAATAGGAAAAGCATCCGGGTGCAGTGCAGAGAAAAGACTCGAGAGTGTATATAGTTGAAGACGTTTACACTTTGGGAGCTGAAGTTCAGTCCTATTGCAGAGCGAGGCTGGAAATTGTTCAGATCCTGTGTGTTTGCCAATAGAGCATCGAGGAAGCTCCCTGTTCACACTCCATCTCCCATCTGTTATCACGGAGAGCTTCTCCTGGGTCGCTGACTCCTACACAATGTGCATGGGTAAAATGAAACTTTTGGGTTTGCTTTAGGTTGGAGCAGGATTGTCTTGTAAAGGCAAGCTCCAAAAGGAATCCAGAAAGAACACTAACCGTGTATATAGGTGTTTGACCATTTGTGGATAGTCTGGCTCAAGGACCATCTAAAGTTAGAGTTAGGGGGTTGTGAGATTATACACTAGACTGCATTGGGGAGAGGACTATCAAGATTTCATACATGTCAGCTGGGCCCAGTTTGTGTGTAAGTGTAGAGTGGATATGATCAGTGCTTCATTCATATTTCTTCTAATAAACCAAAGCACCCATCTCTGGTTGCTGTGTTGGCTGATAACCACCTATAGTTTCCCCCTTTGTCAAAAAAAATTGCCTTTGGGCAAAAAGAGCCATGTGGTCAGGAGATGATAGCCAGCAAACAATGACTCACTCCTGACTTAGCCATGAGACTTGCCAAAGGCTTGCTTTTCAATATCTGTTTTACCTTCAGTATTCCCCCCCCCCTTTTTTGTGGTAGGGTCTCACTCTAGCCCAGGCTAACCTGGAACTCACTCTGAAGTTCCAGGCAGGCCTCAAGATCATAGCAAGCTTCTAACCTCTTCCTCCTGAGCCCTGGGATTAACGGTGTGTACCACCTACCTTCAGTGGTTCTAATTGTTTGTCTTGTGCCCTTTGGCTACATACACTTGTGTTCAGCCACCCCAGAAACCTGCCTTTTTACCATATGGCCATACTTTCATCATTACTTTAAGAAGACAACCTGATACCTAGCAGGTTTGGTGGGTGAGTGGATGTCATGTGGGTGTGTTTGGTTCTGGAATGTGTAATGTTAAACTTAAAGCGCCCTAAGGCAGGGACAGAAGGCTGGGAACACCTCCTTCCACGAAGAAGATTGCATCTGCTGTGATGTTTTATATTGGCTGTCAACTTACATGATGTAGGGGAAGAGATGTTCTTTAACTGTGAACAGCACTATTCCATGGGATGGGATTCTGGGCTGAATGAAAATGAGAGAGCAGGCTGATCAGGAGAGCTTTCGCCTCTGTACTTCCTCACTATAGACTGAATGAGACCCGCCTCAAGCCCCTGCTGTGATGGACTAGATCTGGAACCATAATCCGAAATAACTCTTCCTCCCTTAGACTGATTTTTGTCAGGTATTTTTGTTCCAATAATGAGAAGTTGACTAATCCATCCCCATTTTATGGGTAAGTATGATGGCTAATTTTGATTGGCCGCATGATTGGTTTGATAAGTGCCTTATAAAGTACATGTGGATGACAGTTAATTGAGGGGTGAGGATCCATTCTGAATGTGGGGCTGGATGGAATAAAAGAGTAAAAAGGAAAAGAACAAAGCCTACTGGTACAGAGCATAGGTCTCTCTCTGTCTCTGTCTCTCTCTTTCTGTCTCTCTCTCTCTCCCACCCTCCGCCCACTTCCTGGCCACCATGAAGTCAGCTACTCTGTTCCACCGCAGTTACTCCACTACTGTGGACAGAAACCATAAACCCAATTCTTTTCTCCCTTAAATTTGATTTTCTCTGGTATTTGTTTGCAGCAACAATAAAACACAGTAAGGAAACTGGAGTTTAGAGAATTTCTTTAGCTTGTGCAAGATTTCAACTTGTTGATTTGTAGATATGGGACACGAATCAACCCTTCCTGGTTATGAAAATCAAGTTTTCCCTTTTATCTTACATTGATTCACAAAGATATGATACCCTAAGGACTGGAACCTTCAAATAAAAGGAGAACTTGCTGCTTGCTACAGCACATCTGTTCCCATTGGTCCTATAGGACAGTGGTTGTCAATGGCATTGACCAATGAAACATTTGGGGTGGGTCCTGATTCATCTCAGGTTTGCTGGTCATGTGCTCTCTGAGTCACGTGATATCTCCTCAGCTGTGGTCATGCTCTCTGATTGGCAGATTGGCAGTACCCCTCCTTGGGACTCTTTCTTCGTAGAGAGTGGAAGCCTTGATTCTCCTGTTATTTACAATTTAGAAAGTTTTCATGGTTCCCTTGAGTCAGCTTTCTGCATAGCTTTACTCATGGTGCTGTACCAAGAACTCTTCATCTCCCATTGAGCCAGCTGAACACAATAAGAGACAGATAATGGTGATACACCTTCTGTATTTTAACCTGCAGGTGATGGGGTTTTTCACAACACAAACTCAGCAGCACATGTTCAGAGTTAATGCATCTGCTTTCTACTTTTACACAACTGTCATTGAAATTCCACAGACATATTCTGAACATTTAAAAAGTCCACACCATCACAGGAAAGATAAAGATGTTTTCCAGCCTTCATTCCTGTAGATGTGTCTGGCACGCAGACAACTAGATATTCCACAGAGCAGAAAGCACAGGGGCTAATCAGTCATTTCTGTATCCAGCTGTTGTAGTTGAGCAAGTCAAGTGGTTAATTCTGACTACAGGGGACAGTGAAGGATGGGTACCATGTTGATGGACAAGGAAAGACACTAGCTTTATTTACTTTTGTAGGCAGTAACAGAAAACAAAAAAATAACATCTTCATCTGTTTTCCTGTATTAGAGCTTTATTTGTGTGTCAGTACACATGATACTTGTGGTGCATGTGTGTGTGTGTGTGTGTGTGTGTGTGTGTGTGTGTGTGTGTGTGTGTGAAAGCAAGAGTGGAAAGAATATCTCACAGTTGGTCACAACTTTTCCAGGACTTAAAGGACCAGCCGTCCCCTCCTCCATCTATATGATACTTCTAAAGTCACACAACATTGTCACATCGTCACACCCATATTTCTGATCATCAGTGTGACTGATCACATGGAAATCATCTGGACCAAACATATTCTGATATAATTTCATCGTGAGTGTTGCTAAACTACACTCCCGGTATTCTACAGGCTTAGTTTAACAGGCGAAGGATGTGTTTATGTGGAGTAGAGAAATAATTTTTTCCCATTAAAATGATTTATAAAAACTGTCACTCTGCACTTCTGCGGGTTCATTTTTAAAGGGATTTGGTAGGATTCTGTTTGTTAGCGGGAAAGGAAGAGAACATTCTTGCCCCAGTTTTCACTACAGAGAGTAATGGGAAGTGACAGCCTAGAGACAGGCTGAAATGGTGACAGCAAGCATAGCCCAGTGGAAAAAAGAAGGAAAATGATATTTATTGAACACTTTCTTTGTTCTAAACACAATCCTAAGTGTGTTTTATGCATTGTTTCATTAATTCCATAAAGATAAAATGAAATTATGTATGTGCGAGTGCTTTATAATGTACTCTACAAATGTTAGATATAATTAATATTTTCCTTTACTGTAAGAGAAAGATTCATTTGAGACCATTTCCTGTTTTATGTTGCCAGATGCTAATCTGTGTTGAAATAGCAGATCAGTTTTTTTTCTTTATTTAAACTCCTAACTTCTAAATAATGGGTAATGTGAGAAGCTATTGGATGGATTTATGGAAGAGAAAATGAGAATGTATGCCCAAAGGGATTTCAATTTAGACTTTTGTTTCAGTTCTTCCTTTAGTTTGCTGACATACCAGTCCAGGTATGATCAGAGGTGAGTGATCACTTCTCCCATCCCAACTGTAAAGAGGTGAAAGTTTGGAATCGACTTGCATTTCTTATAAAGGAAAATGGTCTCCTCTCCTTTTATCAGTCCTGTTTGACCCTGATCAGGGTCCTTCTGAAGGAGATTAAAAGCTACAGGCCCTTAATTTTGGACATATTGACACCAATTATTCTGTCCGATTTCATTAGTTATTCCAGTCCTTTTAGACCGTAGTAGACCTCACATAAAAAAAAAAAAAGAGGTTTTCTGACTGATAGATGGTTAGCAGGAAAAAGCCACTCCCATCAAAGCTTAAAAGGGTTTATAAGGCTGTATCACCTAAATTGGAGACAATTGAATTACCCCCTTTCCTACTGAAGTTTGTGAATGGCTGGTTTGGAGGTTTCTACTCCTAGGATTGGAATGTATCTGAGTCAGTCTGTCTTTTACTACACTCATCCTGAGAACAAAAGAAGATGGTGTGGTGAATGCACAACAAAGACCCCCCCCAAAAGAGCTGCGAGGAACAAGAGGCAGCTCTCACCTCTCCTGAGTTTTGTTTTCCAACAGCTTCTTTCACAATTTATCTTCAACTCCCTTCAGTGGCTCCCCGTGTGGCCAGCCATGCCTAATTTCTAAGTATGGCTATGATGACTTCTATTGATAGGACCTGCAAGGGAATATATCAGTTAGGTTCATTGAGGTGGGAAGACCCACCTTGACTGTGGGCAGTGCCATTTTAGGGGCTGGACTGGATAAAAAGGAAAAGGGAGGCTGAGTGCCAGCATATGCCACTTTCTGCTTCCTGATTGTGAACGCATGTGACCAGCTCTTCTTCATGCTTCTACATCCTGCCTTCCCCACTGAGATGGAATATATCTCCTCGAAACTGTAAGCCAGAATAAACCCTTCCCTTTCTTAAGTTGTTTATTTTCTGGTCCTATGTTTGGTGACAGCAATTAGAAAGTGACTAATATAATGGAATAAAGATGCTTCTGTCCGATGCCCCTACTCAGAACCCTATCTCCTTCTCTCCATCCATAATCTCCTTTGTATAGTCTTCACTATAGCCAGATTGAATTTCTCCAGAGTCTCAGCAGGCCAGTGGCCTCCCTGTTCTATGAATGGTGTTTGAGCCTGTCTGGTTCCTTGAGACCTACATGTTATAATCAAATTCAACTTCTTTAGTTTCCTGTTGTCTTCCATTCATCCATGGAATCTCTGCAACTGTCTCCTCTTTTGTTCTCGATTATAATGGCCTTATTTCTCTGACGTTATCAGTTTCAGGGCTTTTTGCTCTAAGCGCTTCACTTGTATGATAGTAGGTTCCCCTAAATTGGTATCTGATACTGATACCCGTCATTTTAACACAGCCCCTTTAATCCTCATGCATCTTTCAAGATTGGTCTTCTCGAGACTCCAAAATCCTACCTTACTGGATCTTAACTAAATTTCGAGATCATCTAGGACTCTGTGAGATACTGTGCCTTAATCTCATAAACTAGTAGACATTCAAAGAATAGGCGACTGAAGTAAATCTGGGTGTGAGTCATAGCTGGCCACCTTGGTGATCTTGGACAACTTGTCTAACCTTTTGGAATCTAAATTCTCCAAATGAACACAGTCACACATAGCAATGATGGTTATTGTAATGGGTTGAAACAATATGCCTCCAAATAAAGGTGTTTCCAGACCCTAATACCAGAACTGATGAACATCGCATTGAGAAAAAGGTCTTCGGAAATGTAAAGGAATTAAAGACTCTAACATAAGATGATTATCCTGGATGATACAGGTGTGCTCAACCATAATGGCAAGTGTTTCTATAATAAATAAATAAATAAATAAATAAATAAATAAATAAATAAATAAATAAATAAATAAACAGATGAGGTCGGGCTCAGGGGGCAAGGCGATGGACACACCTTATTTCCTGGTAAAGATTCTAGGGGCTGGGAGATTGCTCTGTGAATGGAGTACTTGCTGTGCAAGCAGAAGTGTACGAGTTTATATCCCATGAACCCATGTCAAAGCCAGACACTCCATAACATCTGTCTACAGTGAGAAGGGAGGTGGAGGCAGTAGACATTCCTGGAAGCTTCTGGAACAGCTAGGCTCATGCAAGTAGCAGTTACCATCAAGAGACCCTGCCTCAAACAAGGTGGATGGCAAGGACTGATCCCTGAGGTTGACCCCTGACCTTCAAATGCACGCTGTGTCATGCACATGCTTGTGCATGCATGCAAACAGAATTTAAAAATCTTATAAAAGATTCTAGATTTAAATAAAGTTGAGGAAATAGAGGAAAGGGAGGGATTCATATCCATATGAAATTCTGAACCTTCTTTACCGAGACAGAGCTGGCAATGAGACGATTCCAGGAAGCTGGGGGCAGCAGGATCTAGAAGGATCCTGAAATACAGTTTTTCCAGAACCCCTGTAGGGACTGGTCCCAACCAATCATCTCACTATGGACTTCTGGGCTCCATAATGGTAGAGATTAATTTTTCTTGTTTATTTAAAAATATTTGATAGAGAGAACTCCAGCCACTGTAAACAAACTCCAGATGTATGTACTACTTTCTACATCTGGCTTTACATGGGCACTGGGGAACTGAACGAAGGTCTTTAGGCTTTACAGGCAGGTACCTTAACTGCTGAGCCATCTCTCCAGCCTTCTTTCTTGTTTTAAACCACCAAAGTTGTGGTAGTACTTTATTATAGCCATCGTTACTTTCTTATACAATATAGTGATTATTATGCTATGTTACAGCTTTTTCTCATGTAACCTGAGTTCTTCAAGGGTAGGAACTATTTCTTGTCTTTTAAAAAATTGCTCACCTCTGGGGTTGGCTCAGTGTTAGTGTCAGTTTTATAAATTTTAAAGAATATATTTCCTACTTATGCCTTTAACTATCCTCGTGATACTGAGATTTTTATTGCTAAGAAGAAAATAAAAGGAGAAAGAATCCCTCTGTATGTTTTTGTTTCCAAGTGTGTGTATATGTGCTATGAATACATGTGTGTATGCACATGCATGTTTATATGTGTGTGTATGTGTGTATATGTGTGCATATATACATGTCTTTCCATGTGTTTGGAGGGCAGAGGATCACCTTAGGTGTGAAGCTCAAGGATGACATCTACTTCTTTTCAGACAGGGTGTTGAAGCTCACCAATTAGTCTGGATTGCCTGGCCAATGAACCCCAGGTATCTACCCACTTCTACCTCTGTAAAACAGGGATTTCAGGTGTTGGCATTCTGCCTGGCATTTTACGTAAGTTCTGGAGTTTGAACTCAGGTGCTCATCATACTTGAGAGCCAAGCACTATGCACACTCAGCCCTCCCTCAGTCTCTCCTCACTGTATTTTAAGAAATTATGCTCTGTAGTTTTGTTCTTTGATTAATTTGTTATGTGTCTCAAGATGCCAGGGGATTATGTCAATGGAATTGCTCCCAATTTTCTTCAGGCATCAGTTGTCATCTGTCAAGCTTCTACCCTGTGCAGAGTCCTTTGCAGCATGGTGTTCTGTTGGTGTCCACTCTTCAGCTCCTTGGCTGATGATCCACCTTTATTTCTGTGCTTTCATATGCTTCCAGTGGGTAGGATGGGGTCCATAGTAGTCCTACAGGTCTAGTGACTGCATGTAAAGTGTCTTTGCCCAGCAGCAGAGAGCAAGTCATTAGAGTAAGATGTTTGCTTGACATAAAGGATTGATAGACCTCTGTGAGTATGTCTCTCTTCCTCATTCATCTTTCATCCATATATTTGAGTTGGTCCAGTGGTAGTCATTAAAGCTACTGAGGATGAAGAAAGAGACAAAATGAATACAAGTCAAAACAAGACACAAAGCGATGGATCAGACAACTTCAGGGCCCAGAAGGGAAAGAATCAGGCTATCACAATGATGGGTAGAAATGATATCTCTCATATCCCTTGGTCATTTTGTTGTGATGAAGGAAATTGATGCTGTAATAAAAGTTGCCTCAGTCTAAGTGGGGTAAATTGACACAGGTGATACAGACAGGTTGGTGTTTAAAAAGCCAGAATTGTGTTTCTAAGGATAATAGGAGCATAGCCAAAGAAGCAAAAACTAGCAGAAATGTTTTTTTTTATCCAACATTCATTATGTCATCATCAATCTTTCATTCAATATGGAATACCTTTTAAAGGAACAAGCTTTCTTTCCTGGCATGATTGAACCCTGGCAGTCATGTGACCTCCAAGGGTTACTCTCAGAGTGGTTTCTTGATAAAGGTTCGAGATTTGCCATGAAATAAAAGAGAGGTAAAGAAGGAAAGGGAATTTATATCTATTTGGAGTTCTCGACCTCCTATGAACATTCTTATGTTTAATTTTGCCAAGAAGCCTATGGAATTTTGTGGTATGATTTGATTTTACAAATAAGATAATAGACATTTTAAAGATTTAATGCAAACTTTAGGTCACATAAGCAGAAGATGGAGGGGGGTTGAGAGTCCCACAATGTCTTCACTCAAACTCTGAAGATACCTTAAAAAGTTCCTGCTGTAGTTTGAATGTGAAATATCTCTCATAGTCACAAGTGTTTGAACACTGGGTCTCCAGCTGGTGGCACTATTTGGGAAGGTTGTGGAAGCTTTAAGAGGTGGAACCTTGCTGGAGGAAGTGTTTCCCTGGGAGTGGACCTTGAAGGTTCATAGCCTGACCCTACTTCTTGCCCCTTATCTGCTTTCTGAATGCAGATGCAATCTAAATGGTTGCTTTTTGCTCCACGTCTTCTCCGCCTGGATGGACTGTATCCCCTCTAAGTCTAAGTCCTTCCTTAAGTTACTTCTTGTCAGCCATTTTTGTCAGAGCAACAAGGAAAGTCACAAATAAATTTCCCATGTATGTAGACTTGAGTTATCTTTATTGTTTTGTATTCCAGGTGAGGCTGTGGTATAGTGAGGTTATTCATACACCCTCATTACTAACCCCTCATGGTTTGTGAACAAGATAGTGTCTTTATAAGCCATAAATTAACAAGGCTATTGCAGACACTATCATACAGCCCACACTTCCAAATCTTGCAAGTTACAGGCTGTTACAGGCTTGAGGGATGGAGGTAAGTATGGGGGGTCTTGAGTGTTCTTGGTGTTTTCTCTGGGAGAGGACCCAACATTAATCTCCAGTTGGGACATGGGTCAGGGACAGCTGTCTTATGTTGTAACTCTTTTTTGTTTTCTACTGAAATAACTCATCATGATGTTCTATTTGTCACTTGTCAAAGAAATCAATGAAGTCTAGACTTGCTACCTTGCCAAGATCTGTATTGGGCAATTTATGGTCAAAGCATGTTTAGCGGGAGGAAAAGGTTGGGGAATAGACAAGGGGAACCTGCATCTCAGGCAGTGATGGAGCTTTGGAGCTTGGCCCACCAGGAGTGTCCATATGAGACTAAGACAGGGGCCACTTACAAAGGAAGTGGATGTGAGGAGCTGAAGAAAAGCCTTTTCAACATAGAGAAATGAATCTTTGTTAATAGTGTCACACGTGTATGCGATACGCATGGATATTTGTACATATGTGGTTAACGGAACATCTTCAGTGTGTGTGCACATTTGTGAGTATGCATGTTGAGGTCAGAGGTGGATGTCAGATTGTCAAGTGTCTTCATAAATAGTTCTCCACCATATTGATGGCAGCAAGGTCTCTGGTTGAACCTAGTGCTCACTGGCTCACTGATTTGACTAGACTAGCTGGCCAGCTGACTCTGGGGATCCACCTGCCTCTACCTCCTCAGTGCCAGGATGACAGGCATGCATCATTTTGCTAGACATTTGCACAGGTGCAATGGATGCCAACTCAGGTATTTGCATGCCAAGTGCTTTTCCCACTGAGCCATCCCCCCAGCTCCTTCCAGTGGTGTCTTGAGGATTAAATAGGCACTACGCTCTGTTGTTTTTGGTGTGTTACTTGGCACAAAGCAGATAGTTGAATGAGTGGTAGCCATTATAGGCACCAAGGAGGGAGAAGGAGAGAAAAAAGACCAGGAGTAAAAATAATATCCCCAGAAACAGCACGGGCAACTTCAATGCCAGAAGTGAAAAGAAGCCAGCTGTCAATGTGATGGGTAGAAATGATCTCTCTCATATTCTTCAGTCATTATGTCGTTACATTCATTCTATCATTTATCAAGGAACAAACACTGCACGCTGGGGAAATGGAGACAAATAAGGAATGGTGTTGCCCTGAAGGATTTAAGAGTCCGGTTGGGGAGAGACATGCCAACATAAAATTGCTTTTTAAGCTGCTGGATGCTGTGAGAGAAAAGCGGGGAGAATCTTGGTGATACTGTGTGCTTCCTGAACACACACAGGATCTGTGGTGTGTGTGTGTGTGTGTGTGTGTGTGTGTGTGTGTGTGTGTGTGTGTGTGTGTGTGTGCAGGTTAATTTCTTCTGCTCATCACAGCAGCAAGCATATGGAAAGCTCCTCCTCATAAATAAGATAGCCTTTGTATCATTTAATCATTACATTTTGATGAAACAAACGGACCCTATGATGCATGAATGTTAAAGAAAGAGTCAAGGGCTCTGCAGAGATACTTAGAGAGGCTTCAATGAACTGAAATGTGAGGGCTGAGATATTTGATGCTCAAAGAATGAGGAAGAGCCTTTGAGGGAAGGTGTGTGTGTGTGTGTGTGTGTGTGTGTGTGTGTGTGTGTGTGTGTGTGTGTGATGGTAGTACAAAGAGGGAGAGAGAGAGATAGAAAGAGAGAGCAAATCAATAGAGAAAGGGTATGAAAATGCAGTCACACTAAACAGCGGGGTCATCTGAGATGATTCCCCAGCATCCATGTAAAAAGCTGGGTGTGCCCACACACGTCTGTAAGCCCAGTCATAAGGAGTCAGAGACTGGAGACTCTCTGGGGTTGACTGACCCAAAACCTGATGTGAAGAAATACTTGGATGTGGCTGGAACAGGAGGATAAATGAGAATGAAATGCAGGCAGTAAATTAAAATCTGAACCAACTCTACTGATTGATTAATTTCTTCATTTCAGAGGTTTGTGCTGGGTGCTTACCATGTATCAAGGGTGTTAGCAGACTCTGGAAATACCTTATTAAGTCAGGCATAAGCATCGCCATAGGGCTGGGGAGACAGAGAACAAAACCACTGAATACAATCTAGTTGAACTGTCATTAGGAGTATGTTGAAAGCCAGTTTTGAAGATGGGTGACATGTGCAGAGTGAGGGAGAAGATGTATGGTGAAGGACCACACATGGGGTTTGGTTTGCTGGTTTTTCCCCTGCAGTGTTTAAGCTTTGGGTTTGCAAGGCCAGGCTGTATATCCTTGCAGGTAACTTGAGTGTGTGACCTCCATCTGAAGTCTGGAGTCTGGCTTTGCGATTGCCTAGGTGACAAGGTTTTTTTGGGCCTCTTTTGCTATCCTATATATAAACTCATGGTCAGTTTTTCCTATTAAAAAGAATAGTCAATGATTTATTACTAAAATTATGATTTATCCAGATTATGAAACTATATTTCAGTATACGTAAGCATGCCTACTAAATATCATGTCAACTTAACAAGAATGGTTATTCATCTCTTAAAAATGGGTGATGTTGTGGCTGGACAGATGGTTTAGTAGGTATGAGGCTTGCTGTTTAAGCATGAGGTCCTTAGAGGCTCTGTGAGTTTGATTCCTCAGCACCCATGTAAAAATCTGAGTTTGGTCATGAATGTTTGTAACCCCAGTCTTGAGGGAGACAATAATCAGAGAATCCCTAAGGATATAGCAGAACCAAAATAGCAGCTCTGGGTTGAGTGACAGACTCCATCTTAAGATGAATACATAGATTAGTGATAGAGAATTTCACCTAACATTTTCCTCTGCCCTTTTCACGTGTATACATGGGACACCTTCATTGGCACACACATGTATACATCACGTACTTACTAACCCATATATTACACACACACACACACACACACACACCACAAATGGGTGCTGATTATTCTGTTTCCTTGGGCATAAGAAAGTTTTGTTTGCCTGGTCTCTTTAGAGATCTCTGGGAACTGAATTGAGAGGATGGGATAGTACCCATCACCCTTGCTTGTGTTAGCTGCTTCTGTAGTAAATCCTTATCTGAGGGAAGAAGTGAATAATTAGGTTGATGTTTTAAAAATTAATCACCTTAAATCCTTTTGGGTTTAAGTAGGTATAAATAACTGAAAGAATATCCTAATTAGATTTGGGATCTTCTCTATTCTCTGATGTCGGGTGGGAAGTGTTGGGTCATTGGATAGAAACACAGGTTTCATCTTCTTTAGGTATATTGTGAATGTGAATTTTTTTCATAATTACTGGTAAAGCTGCTAAGTGACAAAAAAGTCAACCTCAACCATTTATATCCTTCAAAAAGGTCTTTGTTCTTCAGGCCCATAAATACTGCTGCAGGAGTACTCCCATAGCTTCCCCATTCCTTCACAAGATTTTTTTTTTTGAGGTAGGGTCTCTCTCTAGCCCAGGCTGACCTGGAATTCACTATGTAGTCTCAGGGTGGCCTTGAACTCACGACAATCCTCCTACCTCTGCCTCCCAAGTCCTGGGATTAAAGGCGTGCGCCACCATGCCCAGCTCCTTCACAATATTTTATCAGGAGGGGCTGCAGGTACTGAGACTGGATTTCTCAGGTTCCTTCCTTCTTCCTACTTCCTCAACACTTCCTACTTCCTCAACACTTCCTACTTCCTTCTTCCTACTTCCTTGTTACTTCCTAAGTTCCCCACTTCTCACGTCTTTGTTTTATTTTTTATTTGCTCAAGGGGAAGAGGGGAAGAAAGTGACCACACCATTTACCATTGCAAACAAACTCCAGATGCATCCTCCACTTTGTGCATCTGGCTTTATGTGGGCACTGGGGAATCAAACCTGGGTCCTTAGGCTTTGCAAGCAAGTGCCTTTAACTGCTGAGCCATCTCTCCAGCCCCACCTGCTCTCCCCATCCTGTGTCATTGTTCTTTAACTCTTTCTTCACTGGCCCTTCCCATCCATTTACAAACATGCTCAAGATTATTACATATTGAAAAATAAGAAGCTTGTCTCTCACCAATGTCCCTTCTAGTTTTTCCCCAAGGTAATCTCTTGACAGTGTTGTCTCTGTGTGCCTCCTGTCCTCGCCCTTTCTCTCTGCTCTCTCTGTCTCTTCCCATATCTCATTTGAAAATGAGTGGAGGTGGGGAGAGAAGATGTGTGGGGAAGTTCATACAAACAGGAAAGAACAGGGAACATTTTCCTCTAAAATTCCCAGAAGAACAAACCTGCTGACATGTCAATTTCATGCCAATGAAGCCAGTGCCAGGCTTCTGGCCTACACAACTGTTAAATATTATGTGTTGTTTGTCTTAAGCCACTAGGTTAATGATAACTTATTAAAGTAATGTGATGCTTCATTTTCAATATGAATTTGATTGGATTTAGAATCCCTAAGGAACACACCAGTGAGTGTGTCTGCGAGGGAGCATCTAGAAAGGTTTAACTGAGGAGGCAAAACTCACCCTGAATATAGATGGGAGCATCCTACAGGCTGGGGTCCTGAATGGAATGAATGAAAATGGAGACGGTGATCATAGCATCAAAATACACTCCTCTGTGTTTTCTGACTGTGGATGCAATGTGAACCTCATCTTCTCCACGATGGTAGAGTACCATCAACTCTGAGCCAAAATAATCCCAACCTTCCTTAAATTGCTGTTATCAGGCATTTTGTCAAAGCAAAAAAAAAAAACAGGAAAAGAAAAGAGAGATGGATTGGAGAGATGACTCAACCGTTAAGGCACTTGCCTGCAAAGCCTAATGACCCAGGTTTGATTCCCCAGTACGCATATAAAGCCAGATGCAGAAGATGGTGCATGCATCTGGAGTTTGTTTACAGTGGCTAGAGACCCTGATGCACCCGTTCTCTGTCTTTCTGTCTCTCAAATAAATAAATACTTTAAAATGAGAGGGAAAAGCAATATAAGCAAGACTTAAAACAGTAACATAGCGTTCTTTCACCATGGGTAATACTTAAATTCCTCAGCAGTCTCTCGGAAGCAAACTTCTCAGTTGATGACCCTGCTCAGTCTGCACTATCAATACCAAGGGGCCTCATTTATTTTTCTGTTTGGTTGTTTTTAATTTTTTAAGGCAAGTGTATTTTTAAAAAATTGATTATTCATATGATTTGCATGGGAGGAATGAATAATCATAGCATCTATTTTGGTTAAAAACATTCACTAGCGATTTTGCCTTAAATAAATAACACACTCTCTAATAGTTATTCTCGATATTTTATGTTGAACTATCTTTTCAACCAATTGTTACCTTCTATAAGAACTAGTGGCTAGGGAATGGACCAGTGGTTAAATTTGCTTATCCCACAAGCCTATAGAACAGAGTTTGGATCCTCAGCACCCAAATAAATCCATATGAAAAGTGGTGTACAGGTCTGTGATTCTAATATGCCTACAGAAATGTCAGGCAGAGATAGGAGAATCCTTAAACTTGGGGTCTAGCTAGCCTGGTGTTTTCAGTATAAAATAGCCATAAGAGAGGCCCTGTAAGTAAGTAAGGTATAAGCAGAAGACCAATACCACAAAGCTGTCTTCTGACTTCCACATACAGACTATGGTAAGTGCATGCCCATACACACACACACACACACACACACACACACACACACACACACAGAGTCTTTTAAGAACTGACAACATACCTGCCATCAGAGCAGTTGGGAGATTGAAACAGGAAGATCACAATTTCAAAGACAACCTGAGTAAAATGAAATCATACTGTATTTTACAAATATTTAGATAAAAGATGGCACCTAGAGAATATCGTATTTTAAAAATCCTTGTCACGGTTTTAAGAAATTCCATCAACTGAAATGAAATTCAAATGGAAAATAGCACCCAATATTCAAATACAGATGTTAGCATAGCTCATCTCCCCTTGTACCTACTGAATACCCTCCTCTTTTTTTTTCCTCCACATACATACACATGATTGCTTTTTCTGTCATTGGGTTTTGTGCACATTCTTTTAGTTATTGTAAATATTCTCATTCCTTCCTAATGATGATACTGTTTTCTTCATGAATACATAAACACAGATTTGATAAACGAGAAACAAATATTGATCATGATGGCAAAGGCAAAGCAGTTTGTCAAGATTGTATGGTTTAGTCAGAGCTGGAGCTGGGCTCCAAACCCAGACAATCTGGGTCCAGCGTCTGTGTCTCCATTGCTCCATGGCCCTATCTTGTGGCTACACACTCTGGTGGGCAAAATAATTACCGTTTCCAGATGTCTACTGAGACCAGAGATCATTGCCCTTAGTAAAGTCATTTTTCAGCTGAGATCGTGGGGTCTCACATTGAGTAAAATCACTTACCCATGACTTTATTACATCAGTTCAAGAGCGTAGAAACTCCCTATTATATTGTACTCAGATTAGAACATTTGTTTAGTCAAATAAAGTCAAAAGTAGGCCAGTCCATGTGTTGGTGTAATTAAGCAGAATGTTTTATATCCTGGAGATTTGTGGTCAACTCTTAACAATTAATAGAGTTCTTGTTGGGCTTACCTTATAGTTGCTGGCACAAAGCATCTGACCAGAAGCAGCTTATTTGGGAAAAAGATTTATTTTGGTGTACAGGTTTGAGGGGAAGCCCTGTGATGGCAGGGGGACAGCATGACATGAGCGGAGACTGGACATCACCTCTGCCACAGCAGGTGGTAATAAGCAGCAAGAGAGTGAGCCAATCTCTGGCAAGGGGCAGCTGGCTGTAGCACCTCTACACTGCTCCCAACAAACACCTCCTTTAGCAAGGCTCCACCTCCAAAACTGCCATCAGCTGGGATCAAGCATTCAACTCATATGAGTTTATGGGTGACACCTAATTCAAACATGCACAGTACTTTATTTATATTGATGACTTTTATATAAATATATAAAGTATTTTGATCATAATTCCTTCCTTTTACTTTCTCCTGACCCTTCTCCTTGTCCTGCTTCTACTTAACTCCTTCTCTAGTTTCTCTTTTATTCTGATATCTTTTTGTATGTGTGTGGGGGTGGGTATGTGTGGGTGTGGGTGTGACCCACTGAGTTAAATTCAGGTTGCCTGCACAGGTGAGAGAATTTTCATCAGAGCTCTTGCATCTTTTCAGTGACTATAATTCTGCACAAAATGTCTCCCACCCTCTCCCCAGTAACTTTCAGTAACTCCTCAGTGAGGATAAAGGGCTTATGGTCTCCTCTATAGTTCCATAATAAAACAACTTTATGAATCTCCTTCTTTCCATCAATTCTAAGTAATGATGCTTACTCCTGAGCCATGTCAAGCCCAGAATCTTAGAGATATCATTATTGATGGTTCACTCATTCACTCCACAATGAAGATACATTTGTACAGATACCTAGGTGCTGCGGCCACACAGAGAAAGTTACAGTTCTATTCCTGAAAAGCAACTGGTAATAAAATGTATGTGTCTGTCATGACGGCAGAGGGACATCTGTGGGGACAGATATTCTTGAGTTACATTCTGACTCTGTGGCTTGTTAGCAGCAGAGACTTGGATGAGGTTGTGAAAACTCTAAAGGCTCTCAAAACTTATTCCTTTCAACATGAGAGTAAAAAATATTCAAGGGATCACTGTGAGATCTGGATACGACATGACCTTCTGAGAATAGAGGCCACGGTTGGACTTCAGTGATTGGTACATGAGTGAGCTGAGAACTGGTTGTGTGGAATGCTGTATATAATTCATAAGAACATTCATTCATGAAGAGATGTGAAAATTATGCATGACCTTGGAGTTGAATCAGAAGCACCTTCTAGAGTGAGTAGGTGTGATGGTTAGGTTTTGTTGTCAACTTGATCTTTTTAATTATCTTGGGTGGGTCTCTGATGATGTTTACTGATAGGAAGGCAGCCTGTCAGTAGGGGCAATATGTAAAGAGGCTCAAAGAAACTAGAAATGAACATCCTTTCCTGTGTGGGCCATGCAGGAAGGAAATTCCAGAGACTCAGGAAGCCATTTAGCCTGGGATAGGGTTGCAAGACCTTACCCTAAGGCTATATTAAGGGGGAGAAACTCTTCTCTCCCCACCCCCTGCCTGTTTTGCTTGTGGGTGTATGTGGTGGTGGTGGTGATGGGTTTCTCTTTCTACTTGGACCTGTGAAAGGGGGCCAGCCTCTTTCACCATTATGGAACTTTCCCTAGATCTGTAACTTCAATAAATCTTTTACTTCCATAAACTGTGCCTGATTTGGAGATTCATCTCAGTGGTGTGTGGCTGACTGTGACATTAGGTCTCTGCATTTTTTCCATGATCGTTTTACATCAAACACCACATGTTTGGGTCTCTGAGTTATACTTGGGAGTAGGCATGAGTGGTTGTGGTGGAGAAAATCACAGAGTCTGGGGTCCCTTGAGAAACCCTGAACCTTGTCATTGGCCCATTCCCTGGCATATCTGAATTATCCCAACAGTCTTAAAAATTCACTCTGCCGAGCAGGTCCCACAATCTCCCAAATATCACCTCCAGCTGGGGACCAGGTATTCAAATACATGAACCTGTTGGGGACATTTTAAATTCAAACCATCATGGTTCCTTTGTCAAGATTATCTTATTTTATTTTATTTTATTTTATTTTATTTTATTTTATTTTATTTTATTTTATTTTATTTTATTTTATTTTATTTTATTTTATTTTATTATTTTGACAAAGCAGCAGGAGGAATGCCCAAGCTGGTGCGGGGCTTCATGTTACATCACTGATATCTCCATTATCTAATGCGGCCTGTAGTCTCTGTGTGACATGAGTGTAATGGTTTGAATGTAAAATGTCCCCTCCCTCACCCCGTAGCTTTATGGGTTTGCAATCCAACGTCATACTTGATCCCAGCTGGTGCAGCCTTTGGGAGGTGTAGCCTTGCTGGAGGAGGTGCATCACTGGGGCAGGTCTTGGGATTTTCTAATTCAGCCAGCCCTCCTTGTTTGCATAAACTAGCTAGCCCATTCTTCCTGCTTTCCCCCAGCTGGTGCGATAAGATGTGACTTCCTCTGACTGCTCTTGCCATGCTCTCCCCGCTCCATGATGAAACTTCCCTTTGAGACTATAGGCTGAAATAAAGCCTTTCCTTCTAGAAACTGCTTCTGGTGGGTATTTAGTCTCAGCAATGAGAAGATGACTGTTACAATGGCTCAGCCCATGTCGGAAACTTCTGTGAGCAGTGGGGTGTTCTTGAGCATAGAACACTGTGGATCTCTGGAGACTGGGCAAAGGCTTTTGCCACTTGGGCACTCTGTCCTCTCAGCTTGGCATGGAATAGATTGCAGGTAAGATGTTTCTTCATATTCACAGGTCATATGGTAACCACATGTGCCATATTTTTCTCCCTGGCAATAGGATTTATCAAGAAGAGGAAAAAAAAAATCTGTGAGACTTGACATCATGAACCATTTGGAGCTCCATGGAAAGGATTCATTACGCATTGGTTTCATTTGCATTCTATCATTTTCACCTTACAGACATTGGCTGAATGCTTACTGCATGCCAGGTTCTCAGTGTGTTCAGGGGAAGAAATTACAGTCATTCCCATCAGAAATGTCAGTAGTCAGGAAACAAATTAGGTGGACAACCTAAAATTGTTGATACCCAATGAAATTTTCCTTTTCAAAATAAATAGTCCCTCCATGTCATATCACTACAGTGTATGTAAGAGACCAGATGCAGAAGTTATCATGGCTCTGGGGCTCACAAGCCATGGTCATTTTAAACACCATCATGAAATCTATACAACAGCTTGCAGAGGCAGACCCCGGCATTTCCCATTCTGAAGAAAGCTTTCATTTAAAAACACCAGAAATTCTGCTTTATGAGAAATGTGTGAGCCAGGTTCTATACAGGTCTGTCCTGTGCAAACCATTCTACTTCCTTGAGCCTTAGTCGTATTATCTGTAAGATGAGAGAAAGAAGTATGCAATTTTTACGCCCCCCTCACCTCATCATTTTGCAGCAAATTAAACTTTCCTGTGAAATGACATCAATTTAAATAGCACATATAAATCCTCAAAATTCAGCTGGGGAGATGGCTCACTGGGTCAAAGTGCATGCCCTGCAAGCATGGAGATCTGGGTTTGAACCCTAGAATGCATGGAAAGAAAAGACAGACCTGATAGTGTGTGTCTGTCTCTGGAGGGATCTGTGTCTCAGGGTGTTTCTATCCACCTTGTGGCTCTTACAATCTTTCTACCCCTCATTTGCAACAGTCTCTGACTCTTGGTAGGTGTGCTATTGGTTGGCGTTGACTTCTCTAGGTTTCTGTATTTCTGTCACGATATGTTTCAGTTCACCTCAGTGTTTGTTTCTATTTTCCTGGATGTGGATATTAGGCTAGTGTTAGGAGCAATACGCGTGTCTGTGTCTCTGCTTCCTCTGCAATTTCTTCTGGAATCCCAGAGCTCAGGAGGCAAACATAGATGGATCCCTGGGCTCAATGATCAGCAGGGTCTAGTCCACTTGGAACGCTCCAGCCTGCTGAAAGATCCTGTCTCAAGAAAATGTGAATGGTGCCTAAGGAATGACCACCAAGGGCCACCACATACATGTGCACCCATGTGCCTGTTCACCCCCCCCTACACATTTGTATGAGTGCATATGCACACACACACACACACACACTAAATTCTCAAAAATCTTAAGGCAACTAAAACATAAGAAAAATATGTTTGAGGGTAAAATTAATATGTACTTTTGAGAACAAAATATATACACATATACATGTATATGTATATGTGTGTATACATACATACACCACACATGTAAATCTATCTTCATGTATGTGTGAACTCTGATTTTCTTTTTGGTTAGTTAGAGGAGGACTAAACCATAGGGCTAATGGGGGTTAAAAAAATGTCAGAGGTCTCTCAGTGGAAAGCAGGCTTTCTAACAATAGCAAATGGCCCGTTCGATAGTGAATCCATTTTAAAGCGCTCACTCATGGAGAATATTGATATCTTATGAGGCCAGTCCTCCTGTGAGCAAAACAGGCACCTGGTCTTTTTGTGAGAAAAAAAGACACACACAAGAAGTCAGGATCATGTTCCGAAACAATTAATTGGATGATTATTGAGGCTTAATGGATTGGTTCAATATATTCACACCAAGCCATCAGGAGCATCAGGCTAACCGTTTCCTTTAGTTCTCATGAAAGTATATGGCAGGTTGTAGGCATTTTACATTTTTATGAGACAAGGTAGTGTTCTAATGCACATCATTCACGGGGCTCCTAGGGAATGTCTGAAGGCCACTGGGTGGGTCTTCAGCTTTGTAACGTGCTCATACAAAGTGGATGCTGGCATCTCCGGGTACTGGGGCATATGCCACCGTGCTTAAATCGTAAATGAGGGCATGAAAACTGCTTGACTTTATATCTATGCAAAACATTTGTAACATGAGGATTTGTGCCAGTGATGGGAGAGAGATCCTGTATTATTCATGTCTCTGAACCCTAGTTGCTGGAAAAAAAAATATATTTTCTTCATGAGGAAAACACCACATTTGCCTTACCCTCAGAAAATAATCTGTCCTACTTATAGACCTCAAAAAGTTGCCAAGTAAAATATTTCTTGCTTTGAGAAACCACAGACAGATAAAAAGAGAGAGGCTGATAATTCAGTGAAAATTCATTGTTTACCTAGTGTGTGACCAGTAATTACCTCATTGATCCTAAGGTATGTTTTTAAATGACATATCCCTCTTTTTTTGCATGTGTGTGTGTGTTCATATGTATGTGGGCAGGAGCCAGTGCATATTAGGCCAGAGGAGAATAATGGGTATGCCTCAGTTGCTGTCCATAATTTTAGACAGGATTTCTCACTGAATGTAGAACTCAGCAATTCAGCCAGACTAGCTAACCAGTGAGCCCTGAGGAATTTCCTGTCTCTGACTCTCCAGTGCTGGGATTATAGGTAAACCCTATAACACCCAGGTTTTAATTTTATAAAATTATTTATTTGCATGTGCGTATGTGTTCATTTTTAAGAGTACAGGCACACATGTGCCATGGTGCATGGGTGGAAGTCAAAGGAACACCTTCAGGTTGATCCTAATCTGAGGAAGGGGTTTTCTCTTTAGGGTTCTCACTCTGCCATTCTTGGCTGCATTTGCTATGAGCTTCTGGAACATTCTCTTGTCTCCTACTCTCATCTCCATGTTAGTGTTAACGTGCTAGGATGACAGATGGTCACCATGGATTCTGTTTATTATATGGGGACTGGGGACTGAACGGGGGAATTTAAGCTTGAGTGGTCAGTGCTTTATCCATTGAGCTATCTTCCCCTCTCCCCCTAACCTGGCTTTTATGTGGGTGCTGAGTAACTGATCTCTGGTCCATAGGCCTGCCTGGAAAATACTGACTAAATCATCTCCCCAGGCTCTGATTTCAAGCCCTTCTATTTCATATTTACTGTATATGTTAGATACTGCCAACCCTAACCCACCATTGGGTTCTGGTTTTTTGCCTAAGGTCTAGGGAGGATCTAAATGGAGTACTCAGGCTTGAGCAATAAATACTTCATCCATTGAGCCTTTTCCTCCGCCCCTTGAGTTGAAGTTTTTCTTAAAAATCTTTTTATTTATTTGAGACACTGGAAGAGGAGAGAGAGAATAAGAGAGGGAGAGACAGAGAAAGAAGAGAGTATGAGCATATTAGGGCCTCCTGTCACCCCATTGTGCATCTGGCTTTATGTGGGTACTGAGGAAATGAACCTGGGCCATCAGGGTTTGCAAGCAAGCACTTTTTTTTGTTTTGTTTTGTTTTATATTAATTTTTTATTGTCCATAATGAGTTACATTTTTTAGTGGGCAAGCAAGCACTTTTTAAAAAAATATTTTATTTATTTATGAGAGAGAGAGAGAGAGAGAGAGAGAGAGAGAGAGAGAGAGAGAGAGAGAGAAAGAGAGAGAGAGAGAGCACGCCGGGGCCAACAAGCACTGCAAATGAACTCCAGACACACGTGCCTTCTTGTGCATCTGGCTTTGTGTGAACACTGGGGAATTGAACTTGGGTCCTTCTACATTTCAGGCAAGCGCCTTAACCGCTAAGCCATCTCTTTAGCCCAAGCAAGCGCTTTTGACTGCTGAGCCAACTCTCTACTCTCTTGAGTTGATTTTTAAGAGGCAAAGGCTTTATCTACTTAGCCATCTTCCCAGCCCTAAGTTGATTTTTAAAGTATGATATAGGATGAAAATCCAATTTCACTTATTTTGCTTATAGCAACACCATTTGTTGACGATCCCATTCCCCCACCATAAATCTATCCTTGCCAGTTTTGCCAAAAAAAAAAGTTGATCCTATGTCTGTGAGATTATTTCTGGGTTCTCTAGTCTGTTCCTTTGGTCCATGTCTCTGTTTTTATGCCAGCACCATACTGCTTTGATTAAATAGGTTGTAAAGTAATTTTAAGTCAAGAAGTCTAGCACCTTCAGATGTTGTTATTTAAGATAGCTTTAGACCTTGGGTGGTGGTGGGGTATGATGGGAAATGAACCCAGGGAATACCAGGGCCTCAACATCACAACTATGTAAACACAAATTAAAACCAGAATGAGATACCACTTCCTGCCTGTGAGAAGGTACTATCAAAAATTTTTTTTTTAAAAAGGAGATAACAATTATTGATAGGAAATGGAGAGAGAGAAACTCTACATTATTGGTGAGAATGTTAAATGGCACAGCCATATGGAAACATATGGAGGTACCTTAAAAATTAAAAATAGACTATATATTATGTAGCAATCTCTCTTCTGTGTATGCATCTGTTATGGGTTGAGTGTGAAATAGCTCCCATAGGCTCATGTGTTTGAACACTTGGTCCTCAGCTTATAGAACTATTTTGAGAGATGGTGGGAACTGTTCTGAGGATATAATGACTGGGATATATCCTCAGCCTAAAATTGCTTGCATTTTATGGTTCAATACATTTTTAAGGATTTTTCCTTTTTGTTGAAAATACGATAATTGTTCTGAATCTGTAGATTTATTTTGGAAGTATTGATAGTCTATTTTTTTAATTCATCTGATCTATAAAGCACTGTATCTTTTATCTGTGTCATTTTTAATCCTTTTATAATTTTAAGTACACAGATCTTTCTCCTCCTTAATTAAGCTTATTCCTAAGTAGTCTTTTTTTTTTGAGGTAGGGTCTCACTCTAGCCCAGGCTGACCTGGAATTCACTATGTAGTCTCAGGGTGGCCTTGAACTCACGGCGATCCTCTACCTCTGCCTCCTGAGTGCTGGGACTAAAGACATGGACCACCATGCCCGGCATAAGTAGCATTTTGACGCTATTAAAAATGAGATTACTTTTTAAAATTTTTTGTTTGATCATGTATTGGTAGTTCACAAAAAGAAAACACAACTGAGTTTTCATCTTGCTTTTCTTGTCTTGTAGCTTTGTTAAATTCATTTATTTTTGGTGTGGTAAAATTAGAGTTTTCTCCATATAATATCATATGTAAGCAGAACATCTAATTTTATCCTTTTCCACTGGGATGCCTTTTATTTTTTTTTCTTGCCAAATTGTTTTGGTTAGAACTTCTAGTATATTAAATAAAAGTGGTGAAAATTGACATCCTTGCCTTTTTCCTAGTCTTCGAGGAAAAGGAAAAGCTGTTCTTACTCAATAGTTTTTATATTGAGTATGTTGTTACCCTCAGGATTGTTGTATATGGTTTTTCTTATATTTGAAGTACATTCTTTCCATGTCTGTTATGAGAATTTATTATAAAAGGATGCTAAATTTTGTTAAATGCTTTTTATGAGTATTGAGAAAATCACATTATATATATTTTAATATTTTATTTATTCATTTTCAAGCAGAGAGATACAGAGAGAGAGAGAGAGAACACTAGGGCCACTACCTTGTGGGTCTGGCATATGTGGGTACTGGGGAATTGAACCTGGCGCCTTAGGCACTGGAGGCAAGTGCCTTAACCACTGAGCAATCTCTACAGCCCCGAGAAAATCATATTATATTTTATCTGTTGTGCTCTTAAAATGGTATTTCATATTTGCATCCCAGGGACAAATCTCACTGGATCTTGGTGAATGATCCTTTCAACGTCTTATTGATTTCAGTTTGCTAGCATTTTCTTGAGAATTTTTGCATCTATTATCTTCATGCAAGTTGGCTTGTGATTTTTTTTCTTCTTGTAGTGGCCTTTTCTAGCCTTGGTATTAGAGTGAATCAGGCCTTGCAATGACTTGGAACACGTTCCTACCTTTTCAAATGGTTTCAAGAATTTTTGAAGAATTG
Organism: Zapus hudsonius; assembly: GCA_004024765.1. Classification (NCBI taxonomy): domain Eukaryota; kingdom Metazoa; phylum Chordata; class Mammalia; order Rodentia; family Dipodidae; genus Zapus; species Zapus hudsonius. Next base: position 4,560 of record PVHP010010199.1, on the reverse strand, counting down.
GTACTATATTTTTCTTTTAACATTTTGTAGGCACAACTATGAAGGTATTTGGTATTATTCTTTTCTTTGTTGGGAGCCTTTGGCTTATTACTTCAATTCCCTTATTCTTTATTTGTCTCTTCAGATTTCATGTTTCTGATTCAATCTTGGTATGTTCTGTTTCTAGGAATTTACCCTTTAATTATCGTCACTCTGTACCATTATATTATGATGTTATTGTCTATTTTATTTTAAGTAATTAATTTAAAGGTTATGCATGAATTATATGCTAGATATTATTAGGAAGTCACCACAAATTTTGTTGGTTATGTCATAATATAATATAAATATTATAATCATTAAAATGATTCATTTATATTATGAGGTGTACACATTCCATTTATCACAGAAATGACCCAATATATGAGATTTTTTTTCTTTTATAGCCAAACCATTTTATTAGACTTGAAGGCAGACAGGGGCTGAAGGGATCAACGGAATCTTCCATCCTTCATTTGCAGACCTCTATGTTCTCTGTCAACGAGATTTATTTTAAAATGACAAAGTAGGAGGCTGGAGAGATGGCTCAGAAGTCAAAGGTACTTTCTGCAAAGCCTGATGGCCCAAGTTCAATTCCTGAGTGTCCATGTAAAGTTAGACATAGGAAGTGGTACATGTGACTGGAGTTCATTTGCAGTGCAAGGGGATCCTAGTGCACCCTTATTCATTCTCTCTCTCTCTCTCTCTCTCTCTCTCTCTCTCTCTCATAAATAAATTAAATGAATAAAATATTTTAAAATATTTTATTTATTTTTATTTGAGAGAGAGAGAGAGACAGAGAGGCAGACAGAGAGAGACAGAGAGAATGGGCACAACAGGGCCTCCAGCCACTGCAAATGAACTCCAGACACATGCGCCCTCTTGTGCATCTAGCTTTACATGGGCACTGGGGAATAGAACTCAGGTCCTTCTGCATTGCAGGCAAATGCCTTAACCACTAAGCCATCTCTTCAGCCCAATAAAATACTTTTTAAAAAATCACAAAGCAAAAAACATACGTCAAACAAGGTTGGTAAAATGTTGGTATTTTATTAATCCACTTTCTAGTGCTAAGACAGAATCCTGGAAGCTGGTGCTCTATCAAGAAAAGAAATGATACATCTCACAGTTGTGGGGCCTGGCATTTCAAGATCAAGTGGCCCCTGGTGAAGGCACAGAGGCAGGAGTTGTGAGAGCTGGAGACATCCTGGTTAGAAGGCAAGTTGAGAGTGCAGATGGTGTTTCACTCTTTCCTAATAACTCTCATAAAAACTAACTCCGAAAGACCAGCATTAATCTTTTCCCAGAGCAGTAATGACCCAGCCACTCTCTACCAGGCATAGTTCTTACATGTGCCCTATGAGTTTCTCTCACTGACACAATGAGGTTGGAGCTTCCAGCATGTGAACCTCTGAGGGACCCACTCCATCCATGTCTGAACTATGACAATAAATATCAACATTGCTGGGTAGGTTTATGCTCACTTTTATACCATTTCTCAACTGCTGAATTTATTTTAATTTTTTTTTGTATTAAAAAAAACAATTAAGGGGCTGGAGAGATGGCACAGAAGTTAAGGCACTTATCTACAGAAACTATGGACCAGAGTTTGATTCGCTGGTGCCCACGTAGAGCCAGATGCACAGAGAGGTGCATGCATCTGGAGTCTGTAGCGGCTGGAGGTCCTGGAGTGCCCATTCTCTCTCTGTCTCTCTTATATCTCTTTCTATCTGCCTGCAAATAGATAAGTATAATTGTAAGAGAAACACGCCAAAATGTTGATTGCCACACATTTAACAAACAAACAAAAAACCCCAAAATGTTGATTGGCTCAGTATTGCACAGGTCCTATGGAAGTAGCGACTGTAAGGCAGTGGATGTACGAGTTCCCTCACATCCTGTGTGCAGAGGACAATGACCCCAAGTTTCCTTCCAAACACTCTGGTTCTTCTATTCTTTCCACCCCTCTTCTTCAATTGGAGCCTTGGAGGGCATGATAGAAATGTCACGCTTAGTTCTGAACTCCCAAGGGCCTCTTGTGTTCAGCACTTGGATGAGTTTTGAGTGTCCCCTGTATCCACAAACATCACCAAAAAGCAATTTCTTTGGCGAGTGGTGAGAATGGTGCCAAGATTCTTTCTGCCATCTCCTCTGCAATGCTCACTAAGCGTTGGTGGGTGTGACAGAGATGGCTCAGGCAGGGCTGAGCATGCAAGTGGCACTTCTCCTCACCTTGACCAGTCTTAGGTCTCCCTAGTTGTCACCATCATCTTCCAAAAGATGCTTCTCTGACCCAAAGTGAGAAAAGTGTTAATCAGTGCATGGAGATGATGGAGGAGGGAAGTTTACACAAATCCAAAAGAATGACATCCAGCCGGGCGTGGTGGCACACACCTTTAATCCCAGCACTTGGGAAAGCATCAGGAGTTCCAGACCACCCTGAGACTACATAGTGAATTCCAGATCAGACTGGGTTAGAGTGAGCTCCTACCTTGAGAAACCAAATCCAAAACCAAACCAAACAAACTAATAAATGGGGACTGGAGAGATGGCTCAGTAGTTAAGGCATTTACCTGCAAAGCAGAAGGACCTGAATTCGATTCCCCAACACCCACATAAAGCCAGATGCACAAAGTGGCACATGGGTCTGGAGTTCATTTGGAGTGGCTGGAGGCCCTGGTATATGCCCCCCACTCTCACTCTCTCTCAAATAAATAAAAAGAATATTTTAAAATGACATCAAAATAGAAGGAAGACTGCATGGACAGAGGAGTGGGTTCCCTGGAATTGTGGTAGGAGAAGGGGAAATAATTGGTGTAATGGGAGAGGATTATCAACCAATTACACTATGTTCATGTATTACAATTCTATATAAAAACACATACATGTATATAGTGTATATATTATATTCTGAACTGTGAACACAATCAGATGTTCTGGACAGCTTTTGAAGAAACAAGCATTCATCTTCAACATGTGGATCCCTTCTCTGCTTCTTCCTAATTAGGGCGGGACAGGCTCATCTGGAGAGAACATGGGGAGAGCTGCTGTTCAAGTTGTTAATCACTGTATTAATGGGTGTTGAGAGCCATTAAGACTGCCACACAGTAGGCGTTGTCAGTTCCTAATTAACTTCAGCAGGGTGTGGGAGACCCTCACAGGGTGGCTGCCCTTAAACTCAGCAGCCCCCTTACTCACATGCTTTTTAATTTTTTTAAAGACGTTATTTGACATTATAGGAAAACAACAAATGGTCCCCATGGCTAGTCTAATTCCTATGGAAACCCTAGTCAGCCATCTTCCAGTCTAGCTGGTTCTTGTGAGGACAAAAGTAGCCACAGTGAGCTCCCTTCTAGAGCTGTGAGTCAGGGTTGTGCCATCTAAGCAAAATCAATTTTGAAAATTCAATTAGAGGGTAATTTACATATATGGAAGGCAGCCACTCTGTAACAAAATAGATTTCTGGTATATCTGGGCATTGTAACGTCCAAGGAAATGTATTGAGTGAGGGGTTGTCCAATAACCTAGAGAATATGCCATCTAGAAACTGGGTTTTCTTTTTTTAAAAAAACAGAGTAAAGCAAATCGACCTTTCTGCCACTTCCACTTCCCACTGTCACTATTTAGAAATTTAAACAGATGGCTGCATCTTACTTTGGGCCTGCTCCTGGCCTCGTTCTATGTTAAGCAATCCACATGTCTCATCTCATTTCGCCCTTACTAAATCCTTAGCGTGTGCATTATTGGGTCGTAGTTAAAGGTTGTAGTTAAAGAGACAGCATGACTGTCATGTGTCACATACCTCACCACCACCATTTTCTAAATTTGAACAAAATCATTTTTCAAAATTATAAACCATAAAATCAAAAAGACTTGGATCCATGATAAAATGAACGAAAGAATTGGGTCCAATGTTTGGGATCCCCAAATCAAGATTGATTGAAGATGGTTGATTTGATAGTTGTGTGTAAACACATACATATTTTAATTAGATTTTCGTATCATGTCACAACTCGGCTTTAAAAATGCAACCACCTCTTTTCAGCACCTATGACTCAGCGTATAGTAAACACAATACAGAAACAAGAGATGGATTAAGTTTGGTTGCATTTTTCACTAAACCACTCCTAATCATTATATGATCAGGCTTCCTGTTACCAATGTCCAGCAGTTTCTGAAAGGACATGAAATGCACACGACACAAACAAAATATAAGCACAGAGAGATAGAAGAGAGACAGAGAGAATGGATGTGCTGGGCCTTCAGCCTCTGCAAACAGACTCCAGATGCATGGACCACCTTGTGCATCTGGCTTTCTGTGGGTACTAGGGAATTAAACTCAGGTCGTTAGGTGTTGTAGGCAAGTGCCTTAACCAACTCTGAGCTATCTCCCCAGCCCAGTATTTGTCACTTTTAAAGAAAGCTTCCACTTGTAAACTTTCAACAAGGAGCCAAATAGAACGATGTGGGCCTTCCTTCCCTTCCCTTCCCTTCCCTTCCCTTCCCTTCCCTTCCCTTCCCTTCCCTTCCCTTCCCTTCCCT
>PVHP010010198.1:0-48367 GCA_004024765.1 Zapus hudsonius | reverse complement strand
ACACATTTCTAATTTGTCGAGATTCTATTGGGATTAGCCTCTCTGTAGTTCTCTAATAATGAGAGTTTCTCCTTAGGGCCCAAGTTTTTGCTTCCCATAGGATTTTGACCTGAGTCCTAATTCCAGTTAAGGGCTCCTTGACACTGAGTGGATTTCTTGGCCAATTTGAAAGCTGTTGACTACCCTCCCCAGGTTATGGCGCCTCTATTGCCCAAGTGATCACTTCTTGGCTCGCTGATCTCTCCCAGGAGGCAGTATGTTCAGCCTTTTCACGGCAACAGTCTGCATTGTATATCAGTGGTCTCTGCTTTCTCCAAATATTATTGACCAATTTCCCCTGGCAGCTTATGTAGCACCTTCCAGCACTGCATATGCTAGCATCTGGGGGCTGGTTGCCATTCTGGATCTTGCAGGGTCTCTTGGTGTTGTGCAATGACTTTCCATGGTTTCTTCAGCAATAAATAGTAACTTACCTTTGGCCTGGGGTGGGTATTCAAGAGCTTTGACAGAATTCTTTCTTGTTTTAGGGACCTTGTGGGTTTCTTTGATCAACAGCTCAGTGTGGGAAGAAGGAGCCAATGACTGGGCCAGGGAGTTCCAGGTCTGATCCATTTTTCATGGGGTTAGGCTTCCTCCCCTTCCATTCACAGCCCATTTTAGCAGGCGATACCCCCTTCTTCCTCAAGAGCTTACTGTATGGAAATAAGGATTTTATGATTATGATTCGTTATTGGTTCAGCTTATTGTATAAGTCACCCCCCATTCCTTCAACCTCTTTTACAGTCTCTCATCTCACCTGTCATGTTTGCTTAGAGCTTAAGCTTAACCTGGTTAACATCATATGAGGGAGAATATGCAGCGTTTGAGTTTCTGTTCTTCTGTGAGTTCGCTAAGATCTGCTCCAAATCTGTCCACTTTTCTTTCAATTTCATTATGTCATTTCTTCTTTCTGCTGAGTAAAATTCCATCATGTAAATGTACCACAACTTTGTTATTCACTCATCCAAGGATGGGCATTTGGGTTGATTCCAATTCTTGCCTATTATGAATTGGGCTGTAATAAACATGGTTGAGCAACTGTCTGTATGCTAGGGTGTGCCATCTCAAGGCGGTGGATACTTCTTATTGACTGTCAAGTGTCAGCTCAAATATAACTGTTTTTATTCTCCCTCTCTGCCACGTGGACCTCTTTCTGTGTCTTCTTGTATCAGGGTATTTAGAACATTACAAAGTAGTCACACACACACACACAAACACATACACATTCTTGAATTTTATTCTTCAATTTCACTAGGAATTATCTACATGTAACCTGAGAAAGACATGCTTCTGAAACCTAGAAATGACTGCACATCTCTGAATTCCTCATGAACGAAAACTGACACCTGACCAGAATTTGAACTCATATCTCTGAAAAATTCTTATATTCACTGATATTTTAAAGCCCGAATGTTCTATCCTTGTGGAACATGGCACAATGTAAAGGACCTCTTACTGTGATGGATATTAATTCTCCAGTGTTTTCAATGTCAGTGACAAGGAATGTCATTGGTCCCTATAGCTGGAATAGTTACAATCACTAGGCTCTCTAATGCTTAAAGAATACACACAAATTGGCAAACTGGGCCTGGTGGCTTAGGCCTGTAAACCCAGCTACTTGGGAGGCTGTGGAAGTATAGTCGTACTGTCTCAAACTGGAAAAATAGGAAAAGGGCTAGGGATACATCCAGGACCTGAGTTCAGTCCCTGGTACTGCTACAACAAACAAACCATGCAGTCAAGATACATCTTTCTCTACATATAGGGCTAGACAGAGAACTTACCTCACAAGCATGAGGAGCTGAGTTTGATCCCCAGCACTTAAGTGAAAATTCCAGGGGTGGTGGTGCGTGCTGTTCATTCCCAGTGCCGAGGAGGCAGAACTAGGATGAAGGATCCCTGGGACTCACTGGCTAGCCAGTCTAGCTTAATTGATAAGTTCAAGGGCAATGAGACTCTCTGCCCCCATGAATGCCTTCCTGATGGTAACACCTGTGGTTGCCTTCTGTCTTCTGTACCTACATGCTCACATATGTATGTGTATCAGTACACACACACACCCCTAGAGATTTTACGTAGCTGATTGTGTGATGTCCCTGTCACTGGCCTACATTGACAACCCATGAAGAATGGACTTAATGAGGTTTTAATAGAATCATTTCATCAGTAATGTAAATTAACTGCATATGAGTATGCTCTGTTGATGTCACGCAGGTCATTGGTTTAACATGCAAGGTTTTGGTACGATTTTTGGAGACATCAATTATTGCATAGATATAACTGGAGATTCTAATTTCTTTTACCTGATTATTGATATTGGGCCTGATTGTTGAAAACAGTATTTTCTGTAAGTTGACCTGTACTTACTTTCTTAAGTCCACTGGGCAGAGAAAGAGGGCTCTGCATTACTGCTTCTGTTGACATAATGGTGTTTAGGGCTGTGAGGAGAGATGGGAGTTGAAAATCCAGTTTATTTTTGAAATTGTTGTGGTTGTTGAAAATGGTGTAGCTCTTACCTTTAGTTTTCACAAATGGAAAATTGTGAGAACAACTTCTGGAAACTTGGACAAAACATGTAGCTCAGTTGGCTGCCATTAAGTTTGATCCATGTAGACTTTGGCAGAAACTTCACGTGTAACAGAGGCTATTTCTTTGAAAGAAATAAAGGGAGATGAGAATGTTTATGCCTGCTGTAAACCCAGGAGCTAACCAAACAGAATTGCTGTACCCTCACCATGACTCAAACTGGTCACGAATGTGAGGGGCTCAGGCACTGCTTCCCTAGTGAGCTCTCTGATTATCCTGAATTACATGCCTTCAAGAATGTGGGCTTGGGAGAACCAGGGAGTTTGTAAGGCTTGGCCTTAGAGTTCACCAGTGGAGGATGTGGAGAGCCAAAAATCCACAATGAAAAATACACACGTCCTGCTCTTGGCAGTTCGAAGTAGGCTCCTTTTTCTTTGTACACAGCCAGGTGCATATTCATCATTAAGATGAACTATTTAATGTGAATATGATATTTTGCAATCTTTACAGATGGGAATCATAGATTTAAAACATGTTTTTCTTTTAGTAACAATTTATAACCGGTTCATCCTAATGTTTCTGTTACCTAGAAGCTTTTCAAAAGTGGACTTGACCTTCTTCACTTTCATGTCAATTGCCAAGTTACATCATTAGGATTGTCCCTCCTTCATGGGTGCTTTGTATTGGATCCAGCATAGTAGGTAGTAGAGAGAAAATGGTAATGTGGCATGTACATAGTGATTTTGCTATTTTTAACAGGCTCCCTGATGTGGTCTGGATACAGGGTGTTTTGGAATTATGAGACTTGTTTAGTAATCAAATATATGCTTTAATATGTCTGTATTTGAATGGATTTCCCTGTTGCATTATTCTGTGAACACATAGGCTCTGTAAATAACAAACATTAAAAATAACAGCTTGTGAATTCACTTTTGATAGTTACTTAGCCTGCCTCCGAGTGGAATATTTTGTGATATTCTTTGTTTAAAGAATATCAAGTAATTCTTACAATGCAAACCTCACACACATAATGGAGAATTATGGAATTCCTCGAGTGATGTCGTCATTTGCAATATCAGAGTTCAAAGCCAAGGAGGAAGGCAATATTTAGCGAGTGCCTCTGGGTTTCAAGTGCCAGCCAGGCTTAGTCTGCTCACAAATTATATTCAGTTATTTCCATCTGGAGACACAGAAAGGTCAAGTAACCTGCTTAGGTCACCCAGCTTATAAATGTTGGATTTTTTTTTTTTGGTGGGGGAATTTCAAAATGTGACTTTGGCTAGAGAGATGGCTTAGTGGTTAAAGGTGCTTGCTTGCAAAGCCTCCAGTCCCTGGTTCATTTCCTCAATACCCATGTAAAGGCAGATGCACAAAATGATACATGTGTTTGTTTTCAGCACCAGGAGGCTCAATCATTCTTTCTTTCTCAAAAAAATTTATTTTTAATAAAATGTGACTTTCCTAAAAATTATATTTATTTATTTATTTTCAAGAAGAGAGGGAGACAGAGAGAGGGAGAGGGAGAGGGAGAGGGAGAGGGAGAGAGAGGGGGGGGCACTCACTCCAGGGTCCCTAGCCACTGCAAAGGAACTCCAAATGCACCACTTTGTGCATCTGGCTCTACTTGGGTACTGGGGAATCAAACCTGAGTCGTCAGGTTTTGTAGGCAAGCACCTTAACTGCTGAGCCATCTCTCCAGCCCACAAAATGTGACTTTTAAACTTTGTGTCTCCAAATTGGAATTCTTTAGTCTTTTGTACCTTTAACTTTTACTTGACATTTTTTTACATTTACTTTTGGAATTAAAAAAAAATTTCATTCTTCATAGAAAAAGTTTTCTTTATTCAGCTGTCCCTTTAGGAATGTCATGGAATTGAACCCAAAACTGTAGGAGTCTTTTCTTAGTAGCAGCCAGTAGATAAAGTATTCTTTGCAGCCTAGCTACTTGTGGGACATTCTCCTGAAGAGTTTCTAGATATTCATGAACCAAACCCAGGATTTCAGACTAGACTTAGAGCAACATTTGAAGGATGTTGATCAAAGTCTCCATATTCTGTATCTGGAGTAAAGGGCAGGGCACACTGCCTGCCAGCAGAACCCTAGAGCTCCTTCTTTAGAAGCTGAGCATCCCTCAGCATGAGGTTGTGTTTATAAACATTCCTGCCTGGTTCTCTTACAGGAGGTTCACCATGAGGTCATCGTTTTGTCTGTCTCGATTGAACTGGTAAAATAATTATTGTGTTAACAAGCCATCTTGGGTCTGAGTTTACTTCTGACTTTAGAAAGGCATATAACCTGAGTATCGATCCTAGAGAAATATTCATAGAATGAAAAAAAAATGGTTATACAAGACACACGGGATGAATTTCAGATCATTTCTGGAAGCATGAAGCCGCTTGAAGGGTTTTGTGTAAATCATACCTACGTCATTTGTTTTGGAGCTACTGAACTTGACCTGTGACTGGTGATTTTCTAAGCTCATGTGTAATGAATCCTTGTACTCAGATGACTGGTTATTATTTATTCAAAGGATTGTACAAGGAAAACAGATTGCTTTCCTTAGTGACCTGAGAGGTCAGAAACAATGAATTTCTGAGCAGTAGGTTAATCATGAAATCTAAAAAGAAAAAATCTACATAGAAGGTAAATTGGTTCTTGGAGTTGGTTGTAAAATCTGTTTGCTATGCTGAGTGACTGATGACAGGTATTACCATTTTCTGAGCAGAGAGATGATTGCATCCAACTGGTGGTCATTGGGGGTGATAAAGGCACAGTGTTTAAAGGTTGCTGTGATGGTGACGCCTGAGTTTGGGGAGGCTGTTTGGGGGTGTAGGGTGCTCAGCTGGGCATGAGCAGGCACTCCATGTGGAGGAGGCATTATTTAATCCAGAACCACCTAACATCAGTGTGCTGCAAATAGAATGTTAGCATTATTTTAACAATGGCTTCTGGTAGTGTGTTGCCCATTGGCAACTTTTACAAGAGGGGTGCATATATTCCAGAACTATATTGTAAACCTTTTTCTTTATGCTTTATTTTATATTTGAGTCATGAATGTGCCTGTGTGTTTATGACTGTTCTTCCTTTAAAATTAAGGTTCTGGGTGTCATTCTTGTGGCATAGAGTATAAGGAGACGGTGAATTGAATGAGAATGTGAGCTCTCTCTATGCAAACCTAAAAGTCATTGTGTCTGTCCCATAGACCAGAAAAACCAAAGCCAATACAATGAGTCAGAAGCTAGTAAGGCAACTGGAGGCTAGAGGGGCTACTTCCTTGTTAATGCTGACTGCACACTGGAGCAGCTGGCCAGGCCCCGTATTTTCATGATTTATGCCCAACATTTCCACCACAGTGGCCTTTATTATATATATATATATATGTATGTATATGGAGAGAGAGAGAGAGAGAGAGAGAGAGAGAGAGAGAGAGAGAGAGAGAGAGAGAGAGAATGGGTGTGCCAGGGCCTCCAGCCACTGCAAAAGAAGATTCATGTGCCATCTTATGCATCTGGATTTACGTGGGTACTGGGGATTTGAACTTAGGTTCTTCTGTTTTATATGCCAGTGCCTTAACCACTGAGCAATCTCCAGCTCCCACAGTGGCTTTTCTGAAGCAAAAACCTCATCTCTTGAATTTTCCTGCTGGAAATATTGCCTCATTTCCTTCATAGGCTATTTGGATCTGCCTGCTTCCACATCCTCGGGAGGGGCTCCCATGGATGGGATGCTCTAATCACTGGAAATACCACCTTCTCGCATGGAGCTCTGCCACGTTCTGTTTGTTACTTGTTTCCCCAGAGAGTCTCTTCTCACATCTCTTGCCATCAGTTCAAGGGAAACTTATTCCTCCTTAAAGTTCCAATTCCTGATGCTGAGTTTGTATTTTTTGGATAATTAAAAGTAGGCCTGTCAACTCACTGAAGCCTTCTCATGGCACTTTATAGACACCTCATTACAGCAGTGTTTCATAGGTTCTGTTGAAATTCCCAAGTTTATGTCTTTCCGCCTTAGACCATGTGGTACTTGAGATTACTATAGAAGCTAAGACATTGCTTTCTCCTGTGGGCAGATGGCCCATCTGCACATAGTAGGTACGCTAAGGGCTCACTGAATCAGCATACTGGAAGTATATCCTGAAGGCTTGCTGCTGGATCACCCTTGTTCCCAGGACTGATGCAGGGACCTTCTGATCTAGCAGTATTGTTTAGGTGGCTATCCTTGCACTTTTCCTGTGAGGTTAAAGAACTGGAATGTACCTAGTCATGCATTTGTGGAAATAACCGGCCTGTCTGTGATCATCTATAATACAATTTCAGTATCTGGAGGTCAGGTATCAGAACTCTGGGCTCTGAGACCTCAGAAACTGTGAGCTAAGTCCATGGTATTCAGTTCATGCTCCTGGTGCAGGTCACTAGCTTTGCATTGTTATTGTTGTTTTTACGTTTTATTTGTAAACAATTTCAAGTTTGGTGCCTTTTTAAAAAGTATTTATTTTCAAGAAGAGAGGGAGAGAGAGAGCGAGAGCGAGAGCGAGAGAGAGAGAGAGAGAGAGAGAGAGACAGAGAGAGACAGAGAGAGAGATATTGATTGATTGACAATGGGTGCACCAGGGCCTCTTGTCACTGTAAATGAACTCCAGATGCATCCACCACTTTGTGAATCAGGCTTTATGTGGTTACTGGGGAATGGAATCTGGGCTGGCAGGCTTTGCAAGCAAGTGCCTTCGATTTCTGAGCCATCTTTCCAGCCCCATTTGATTTCTTTCATGCATGTATTTCCAGTCTTTTTTGTTCCATGACATTGACTTTGAAGACTGTAGTGGATTGTTTTCACTAGTTTTAATAGAGAAGTCCTTATTGGTGGGCTTTTCAGATGTATAGCTTTAGCTAAATCACTTCCTTTCCTCTTTCTTTTGGATTGGAAGTACTCATGAGTTAATTACCATAGCTAGTGTAAGAAAGAAGTACATTACAGGTGTGACTTAATCATTTTTGAGAATATTGAACCTGTTTGTATACCTGACTGAGAAGTAAATAAACTCCCAAAAGTTTTATATATGAAAGAATCAGGTTGAACATCACGTTATTTTTGAAGTAAGTAACCTCATTCTGGCATTACAAGAAGAAATAAAATACCATAATTGTTCTTCTACCGTTGCTGAACCTGAATGCAATAGTTGTAACAGGGGATAGGGGAAAATTGCTTTTCTCAAGCGAAATTTGTCCTTCAGTGTTTGAAATCTTCAGGGGCTAGCAGACTAAATTTTCTTATCGACCCACATTTTGACCAGTTAGTTGGTATTGCTGTGAAGAAATTCTTTTGTTGTTTTGTAAGGGATGTATGCTATTTTGATTACAGACGCATATAAATTTATTCCTTGGAGACTAAAGCCCTGAAGGTATTAAAACACAATGCATGCGTATTTAATGGACAGCAAACAGTTTAGACTGGTTAAACAAGAACATAAATTAGCATTAAGTAGACTGAGCTGCCAGGGAGAAGACTGTGTGATGTGGTGTTTCTGTTTATCATCTCTTCAGCCGTCTCAGCTAAACTCATGAATGGGGACACCGCCTGGCCTCATTTCCACAGTGCTCAGACCTCACTGTGCACTTGCACTTGCTTGCAATATGCTTCAACTTGCTTTCCAGACATAAAAAAAATGGTCGTCTTTCATTTTTCTACCCTGATCTGCTCAGCACAGTCACTGAACGTTGCTGTCGGGCTGTCACAGGCAGGGGCGTAAGAGGGGTGCTGACCATGCCATTTTGTAAAACTTCAATTTGTGCTTTTATTCTCTTCATTGCCAATGATAACCCTCCCAGAAACTTGAAAATAGCATCTCCTTCCCTGCTGGTTTTGTTATTTGTGTTTGGAAGATAGCTTTCCAATGGGAGAAGAGAGAGAAAGAGAGAAGGAGAAAGAGAGAGAGAGAGAGAAGGAGAGAGAGGTAGAGAGAGAGAGTTACCTTTAACTGAGGAGAAACAAAGTGCTATACACTTTTCTGTTTTCTTTTCTTTCTGGGTGGAGCGAAGGAGAATCATGGGAGTTTTAGCTGGTGGAGGGTAGGCAAGGCAGATGTTCTAAGTATAGACCCTTGGCTCAGCAGTTCACCAACCCAGAGGTCGTTGCTTCCCTCGTCTGTAACATGGGATTACGTCCCAGTACCTACCTAGCTGTAAAGTTGTCAGGGAGGTTTGTTGAGCCGAAACTTTGGAATTACTAAGAGTGCCTATGAACTAGCAAGTTGTATTTATTCCATAATGATCACTCCCTTTCCTCCCCTGTTGCACTGGGCTAGCCCCTGCCTCTCATGGTGTGGCTGGTGGAAACCAGAATGGTGGTTTGGAGGAACAGCCTCATCATTGAGCTCCATCACCCTGATCAAAGCTATATAGAGCTTTTTGAAATTTAACCTTTTCAGTTCTCTAAATGGACTCATTTTCATGCCGTGGCTTGGCTGAGAGAAAGCATGATTAAAGTCCATGTATTTGTGCCCAGCCCTGGTCACCTCAGTATGCCTGCCTGTGGCATCAGCGTTGGCACACTTGCTAGTGTCTGTCTGGCACATCTCGTGCAGTGGAAGAGTTCACACGCATCACCTATGTAAACTGAAAGGAAAGCACGTTTTCAAAGATGACCCGTATTAGTTCCTTTCCTGTTGAGCTGAACAAATACCTGACCAGAAGCAAGTTAAGGAAGGAAAGTGTGTATTTTGTAAGTTCCAAGAGGACATAAACCATCATGGATGGCTCCTCACATTGCAAACAGAGCCAAGAAGCCCAGGATGAGCAAGGCCCATCCCCCAGTGACAACTTCTCCAGCAAGCCTCTACCTCCTATAGATTGATGGATTCCACAACCTTCCCAAACAATGTCTCCAAATGGGGACCAAATGTTAAAGCCTATGAGCCATGGGGGACATTTTACAATGCAAACTACAACATGTCCCTAGCAGTATCTCCACCCTTAAAAAATAGATGCTGCAGTTAAGGTAAGTGTAGAGTATATAAATACGTGTTTAGAAAAATTAGTTGTGATTCCCCAGGCCTTAATATGCCCTGGTAAGCTAAATGAAATGAGTCATTTGGAAGTTAGTAGGACACTGATAGCTTCATTTCTCCTGAAGGAAGCTGCAGAGAAAACATGACATCTCGGGCATCGAGGTTTGGTGAGATCTGCGCACATTTCCTTGTGCACAGCCTTTCTTAGCAATCTCAGAGTTATGGGAGAAGATGGTGGCATTTCAGAGGACATCATGTCCTGATGAGAGCTTCTACCGTCTGGACACAGAGAGCTGTGAGAAAGCTGAGAAGCTCTAAACCAAAACCCTTAGAGAGCGCAAGGTCAGAGCCTATGGCAAACTCCTGGTGGCAATTCATAATGGGGCTGAGGTTATATTTTAAGAGAAAAAGTAGTCATCTTTCAGAATTTTAAAATTTGTTCATGAATAAAACTTCTTCTCTTACATAAGGTATACAAACTTCCTAGCAATATTTAGGTAATGATAAGCATTTTTGAAGACAATGAAAGTGAGCTCCCTTTCCTGAATTTCTGTGAGTGGCTCTGATACGAGGTAGAATGTAGTGCTGGCAGCTCAGGACTCTGGCTTTCTCCCTATTCTAACTTCTGTAAATGTAGCATCCCTCTAAGAAGAATTTTGATTATTGTCTATATTCTCTTTATTAAACTACTTTCTTAAACCTGTCCAGACAGCAGAAATCATTTAACTTAACGAAGAAGTGGCCCAATGCAAAGGAAAGAGGCGCCATGATTAAACTGGCATGCATAGGGGCTGTTAGGATTTCTGTGGCAGGGTGGAGGAAAAGGAACAAGAGCAGGCTCTGAGGTTGTGGCCCATGAGAGGAAAAGCCTGGAGTGTTTCGAGAACTCTAAGTCCACTTAAAGCTTTTTACAGTGCATCGATTCTTAATGGTCCTTTAGGAACCAGTGAGACACATTCACTATGGACACTGGCTGAATGTTACAAGATGTGTTCAGCTGGATCTCAGTAGATGTTCAGTTTTATAATCTGTAAGCTGTTCACTTCTCTGTCTGGTACATGGTTGTTAATCTCCTTCTCCCTCTCTTTCACACTCAGAACTGAATTTGTGCCAAGACATCTCTTTTCTAGTAGGGTTTCCCTTTCTTTGTCATGTTCAGCATCTTGGCCAGGGTAAATTTCCTTCTAGGAATTTTAAAAACTGAATTTCCACCATGGTGGAGCAAGGACATACTAGGATGCTATAAACCATAAACTCTGTGTTATTCATGGTAGCTGTGGTGTTCTAGTGAGGAATAAATGTGAATTATTATGTCTGGTTTGTGTATAGGATTTATATATTTCAAATGGTAGTTGTATGACATTGAGATTATTTAATTGTTGTATGAGATCCTGTGTGGTCATTTTTCTTTGATGACTAAAAGGTCACGTGACACACTTCAGTTTAGTAGATTTTTGGCAGGGAAGTTTGGAGCTACAGTGACACAGCTCAGAAAATTTTAGTGACACATCTTAGAAAAATCAAACCGGGCTGAAGAGATGGCAGAGTGGTTAAGGCATTGCCTGCAATGCCTAATAACCCGGGTTTGATTCCCTAGGACCCATGTAAAGCCAGGTGCTAAAAGTGGTGCATGTATCTGGAATTCATTTGCAGTGGCTGGTGCACCCATTCTCTCTGTCTTTCTCCCCTCTATTTCTCTCTCTCTACTTGCAAATAAATAAAGTATTAAAAAATAAATACAGACCCTTAGTACTGTTCATCTGTGTTAACACATACATCTTGCCATCTTCTTTTAGACTGGTGTTTACTGAAAAATTCATCCATCCTTTATGTTGTTTGTATAGTGACATAATTCAAGTTGGCCTTTGTTGATATTTTGCTTAGTCATCACAAGTTTCATTTATAATTAATTGAATTTCATGTAATACAATTAGCCTAGTTTCAAGCGTCGAAGAATCAACGAGAGAAGAGAACAGATTCAAGGTTTCTGTGGTGAGTAGGCACAGAGCTGGATTTGTGTTCGTGCCAACCATGGCGACAGCAGGGAATCACCGAGGCGGGGCAGGCAGCCAGCCTGGGATCTGAGCCTGAGCTGAGTGGAGAGGGTTTCAATGCACCTTTGAGAGAGTGCCTTGAAGTTAGGTGTGCAGACTGTAGTTGGGGACACATGTAGACACCAGGGGGTAAGCTATTCAGACCTCGAAAGGCAAAGAAAATCCCACTTTCTTTGATCCCTGGCACAGGTGGAGCCCAGTCATCCCTAAGAAGTAGGACCCCACTCGCAAGGGGAGATGGATAGTCAGCCAACGTGGCTCTCCTGCCTTGGGAGGTTCCTGAGTGCTTTCTGTTCGACTCCCAGGCTCAAAGCTTGGCTAGACGAAGATGCAATAATTTGTCCCACCTGGCAGACTGTGACAGAGTCGTTGGCATGCCCGCACCTGACTGCTGCTGGCATGATTCATTATGAACCAGGACAACACGGTAGAGTCAAGTGAGGTCAGGAGCAGAGCTTTCCTGCTGGTGCTGCCTCCCCTTCCACTGGGATGCCCTAACTCCAACATGAAGCTGCATTTGGCATTGAGCAAGGAAAGAGAAAGGAGAAGCCAGCTTAGAGAGATGTCTGCACATACCTATCCTTTAATTCAGTCTTTCATTCAACAAATACAGTTTGAATCCCTTAGTATGTAATTACTCAGAGTGAATGAATATTCATTCATCTTTGAAATTCAAATTCCATTTTGCTAATGAACAGCCCGATGGATGTGTTTACCATAGGTACAGAGTTAGCAGCGGCAAAATTAATTCTCATCCCAAGCTTCCTTTGTTTGTTTACACAAGTTCTTCAGAGGTCCAAAAAGAACTGACTAGAACCAAAGGAGGCTGAACTTGGCCTTGAATGTTCTGTGACAGAACAAGAAGTGGTAGATTCAATCATTCTTCGTGAAATTTGGGTGCTAGTGTGCTGTCATTATGGATGTGATTTGCTCATATCCATGGAGTGTTTATAACTTCTCTGCTGTGTGTTATAAAGTTTTTTTTTCCAACATCAGAACTCTTTATAAGCAGGTTTGGGATCCTGTCTCAGAGGCCTTAACAGATGTGGCCACATGTTTTTCCTGAACTGTGATGGGAATGAGCCCCACTGATCACTCATATGCACTGGCATTAAAGGCAGCATGGAATTTTACCTTGCCCAGACCTTCTGAGCACTCAGCCTGGAGAATTCCTATTTTTTCTTATTATACTTCTGGTATACAAGATTTTTTTTCGTATATAGCAGTAAGTGTACCCGCATCAAGTTCCAATTTCCTAACATCCTACTGTGTTCACCGGAAGTACAGATTTAGTGATGGAAAAAATTAATTGGAAACCCCAAGTATCTTTGTTTAAGCCATTCTTCAGGAGTCTGCATAGGATTGCCTAGAACCAAAGGGGGCTGAACTTGGCTATGAGCCAAGTTATAAATGATTATATTGTTTTATTTTTATTTGCCAGAATTTAACAATTTAAAACTGATATAGGACTTTCCCACATACATTTATCTTTTTTTTTTAACATAGATTTTTTTTTTTCGAGGTAGAGTCTCACTCTGGCCCAGGCTGACCTGGAATTCACTATGTAGTCTCAGGGTGGCCTTGAACTCATGGTGATCCTCCTGCCTCTGCCTCCCAAGTGCTGGGATTAAAGGCCTGCACCACCACGCCCGGCTATAGGTTAGATCATTTTTTTTTTTGAGATAAGAATTCTCTATGTAGTTCCATAGGTCCAGGTGGACTTGGAATCATTAACTTCTAGTTATAGACCCTGATGTCTGGATCCAGAGTATTTTACC
Source organism: Zapus hudsonius (assembly GCA_004024765.1). Taxonomy (NCBI): domain Eukaryota; kingdom Metazoa; phylum Chordata; class Mammalia; order Rodentia; family Dipodidae; genus Zapus; species Zapus hudsonius. The sequence goes on along the minus strand of PVHP010010198.1, from coordinate 34,967 downwards.
ACAAAGAGAAGTTTCAATAAGATGTATATCTTAGCTCACCCCTCCTGAGAGGAGAAAGTCCCATGGCTGACATGGCATGTGCAGATTTTCTGTTTGAATCTGTTGTTTTCAGGATTGCTTTTTATACCACATCAAAGTCAGAACTCATGTTCTGAATATAACCTGTGTGGGAAGCTTGGAAAATTATTTCTTGCATGCTGTATGTGTCCACGCAGGAGGCCTTTGGATCATTCTTTTAAATGCAGGTAATTACAACATTCAATTGTGAGGAATAACAAAAAGAGACACTTTTTAACTTCCTACATTCTCACCCAATTACATTATAGGAAATTAAAGTATAGAAGCGCAAATAGGATACTGGCTTGGATACAGTCAATTTCTCTCACTTTTACTCACGAATCCTGAGATTTATGAGTTTTCTGCAGGTATAAATATACTCGTACAAAATAAAAATGTAGGATATGTACATATCCCTGACTTTCCTATTCAGGAATCTTGCTAATTTCTCTACTGTCCAATTTTATTACATGTGCTGCCAAAGTGAGCACAGATTTTAAATTATTGTGCATCTCAGGGGCTTCATCCCTCTAGTGAGAGGTGTTGGCTTGGGCTTTAATGCTCTGGCTCTCTGTATATAGTCTTCATTTATGTTTTGAAAGTGAAGTTGGTGGGATACTCGTGTCTCCTGATTCAGGGGACCACTTTCTTGGGGTGGGTTATTTATTGTCCTCTATTCATTGCCGCTGACCTCCAAGGATCCTGTCCCCTGCTTGTCTGGCTTTTCCCCCTCTACTTTTTCCTAACAACTGCTGCTGTCTTCAGTTTTGGATAGGACTGGAAGATATGCCCTAAGGATCTCTGGACAGGTCACTGATATGGCCATCCCAGTCCTGGAGTGCTGCAGTGGGTGTCTCAGTGACCCTATCTCTCACCCCAACTAGATGCTTAAGGCATCTTTATGTAGGAGTGAAAGTAAGCCTGGGAGACACCTGTGGGTTGGGTCTTGTGTGCCTGTGATAAGGGAGATGCCTGGTGGACTTTCCCACCGGGTGCTCAAAGTATTGTTCCGGTGACAGGCGGGAAAGGGGAGTGCACTAGCTAGCAAGTGGGCAGTTGTATGTGTTCAGGTGCAGAGAGAAGTGGAACCCAAGAGGGTCTGAACTTCATGCATGCATTTCTCTATTCATGAGGGATCATAATGTTAAATAGCCAAGAAACAATACCCCCAAAGGAGAAGCTTAGGAGAGAGGAAACAAGGCTGATATGCCAGTACCTTTGAGGATTCTTTTCCTCAAATAAGGGCCTGTATATCATGTAGTAATTTCTGATAGACATATTATCTTCAGCAATCATTTACTATCCACAGTGCCTACTTGTTTTCATTGCATCATCTTCTATTTGCTTCAAGTCTCAGTGACATAATAAGAAGATATCCAGTGAGGCTGTGTGGGGAACAGAGCAGCACAAAACCCGTAATGATATAAACATGTGGTAGGAAATTACAATCAAAACCATGCGTCTCCCATTGAATTTTTGCCTCAAGGAAATGGCAAAATGCCCAGCTGGCAAGAATCAGTTCCAAATGAGCTGCCAAAACTACAAGGTGGTGAAATGTATATTCTGTTGGTCTTCCCCCATCTTGGTGTCTGACTGTAGGTTTTGGGGTTGGTGTTTTCAAGCTTTAGCAGGTGCCTGCCACCTGGAAGCATTGTCTTAAGTGCCACGTTAGTATCAACACAGGACATACTGGAGGATATTTTTAAATATCACAGACAGTACTGTACGCGTGCAATACAAGCCTATTGAAATAACATCATAAATAGGCCTAAAATGTTTTCATCTGGAATTCAAAAGGCTATGATTTGTGTCTTGGAACAATGAATGATTCTTATAAAATGGAACATGCTGATGCAAAACATTTAGATAAAATTAAGACATTTGAAAATTTGTAAGTGGAGGTTGAAGTACTAGCATAATAAAATTATATTGGATCACTCTAGAAGCCTACAAAAAGAGATGCTGAGGTCATGGTGAAAAATAAATACTTTCAAGTGCTTATTTCAACCTTGGAGGCTAAATGACCTCTCTTGTTTCACTGGAAAGAAAGTCAGCTTGTTTTGGTGCTTAGAGATACAGTCACACATCTGATTACTTCAGGATGCTTTAAAGGCTCTGTCTTGTCTCCAGTTAAGGTTTTTCTTTTCCTTTCTCTGTCACTCTGTATATAGATTACATTAGGAATCACTGAACCTTAGAAGTTTCCGAGGTCAGTTTTTGTTTTAAGGCTCGTCTGAATATAACCTGAGCCAGCCGCTTCCCAGTACTCATCCAAGCAAACAACCACTTTGTTTATCTTTCTGTCTGACCTGAAGTATTCTGCTCACAGAGCCCTGGCTGTGTCTAAGACCGATTGCAGAATGGAGATTGGTTTTGCTTTATGCAAGCCCTCCTTCAGCAACCTGAGGGCCAGGCCGGAAGGGCTCACTGAAATTAGGATTAATGAGAATGCATTTGCATCATTAGGTCCCCTTGCTAACCTCTTTCTCTCAAACCTTTTGTTAGATCTCCAAGTCAGAGCAAAATAAACTGATTTGATTGTCATCTCTGCTCTCTACTTACTTTACAAAGTTGCTAATTAGAAGCAAAATGTCCAATCAATCCTGTAGGAAAAAGAAAAAAGACCCAGCAAGGGGCCCAGGTAATCTGTAAACTGGGTGATTAATGTCAGAATAATCATGATTTTGTTGTCCTTGAGAGGTTTTTAGTGTATTTTGTGGAAAAACACCATTTGTGTTCTCCAGCAGCTGGAGAGCTTTGGTCCTCTGGCATTCCCCCTCTGGGTCTTTGCCAGACCACTGGTGTTCATTCATATTGCTGTCTGGGTGGGTGATGCCACCTCACTTCTAAATCTATTATTTCTCCAGGAATTACTTCTGTTTTGCAATTATTCTCTACCTTACTGTCATGCTTAATCGTGACCTCACTTTCAGCTTTTCTCTCTCTTCTCTACTCCACAGTTCCCCCTCTCTGGCAGTTTACAAGTTGTTGTGGTCAGCCACACGCTGCTGGGATAAATCTCCAAATCAGGCACAGTTATGGGAGGAAAGGATTTATTGAAGTAACAGATCCAGGGAAAATTCCATAATGGAGAAAGAGATTGGCCCCGTTTCACAGGTCCAAGCAGAGAAAGAAACCCATCAACAGAATCACATACACAACAGGAAACAGGCAAGGGGTGGGTAAAGAGAGAGAAATTCCCTTCCCCCTTGGATAGTCTTAGGGTGGGGGTCTTAAAACCCTATCCAAGACTTTGCTTCCCGAGTCTCTGGAATTTCCTTCCTGCACTGTCTTTCCAGGAATGGATGTTCATTTCTAGCTTCCCTGAGCTTCCTTACATCCTGTCCCCTATGGAGAGGGCTGCCTTCCTGTGAACAACATCAGAGACCCACCCAAGATAACAAGTTGACAACAAAACCTAACCGTCACACAATTCTTTCATCACTTTGTGGCAATTCACATTTCCTGTCAGTACTGAATAGTGTGTGTTTCCCTAAGAAGAATTTATGCACCTTCTGGAGGCAGCCTCCCAGGGTGCAGCCCTGCCCCTTCCCTTGTCAATTTACCAGCTTTGTGAGTTTGGGCCAATGTCTTAACCTCTCCTTAATCCCCTTTTTCCACAGCTACAAATTGATGATAATAAAAATCCCACCTCATAGAGTAGTTTTGAAGATTCCATTGTTTACATCGTGTATTTAGGACATTGCCTGGCATATAGTAACTGTGGAACCCATGATAGTTATTATTCCTTGTGTTTACTCCAGTTATTTAACTGTGAGCCCTCTAGCTTTTTTTTAATAGCAATACATATTCACATTCAAGACAATTAGAGTTCTTGGAATACATTTAGAAAATGGTACTTTCTGAGGTAGGTTTAGTATTTTGCCATTTTTCTCTTTTCTTCTACGTTTGCAAGCACCCTTTGGCCATTGTGTCTGACTTCCATTTTCTTCTGGCAAGTCTAAAATAAACGTACATCCTGTTACTTCAGGTGTGGTCTGGACTTGGGCTACTTCCCAGACCAGCTGAGTGAGAAACTGCATTTCCAGGAGATCTCCCGGTGGAGGTGGGTGCACGTGGAAGTCAGAGAAGTACTATGTTAGCTAACACTGCCATATCTGGAGCTCTAGGGAAATAAGAGGAAACCAACCTGAATTCTATTTTATCACACATAATATTGACTATTTCTACAGCTATAGCACTTTACGCCCTATGAGACTTCCTAAAAAACCCATGTTGGCGTTCTCCTGGGTATAATTGTTATCGATTAATGTCATGATTAAACGTGCAGCTTGGGTCTATTGGGAGCTTTTGCTCGTTGAAAGGCAAAACCACCATCTCATTGATCTGAAGCCCTGAGTCACTCATTCTTACCTTTTCAGAAACTCTTCAGATAAATAGCAATAATCTTAGCAGTGAGAGATTTGTCTCAAGGGATAATCTTCCCAACAATGACTTGCATTGATTAACTTCATTGCCTCTTCACTGTTCACTTTGTTGCTGTGGTAACTGTTTTAAACATTAGGATGCGTTTTCTTAGTTGGGATTGTGTATGAAGGAAATAGAACAAAGAAGCACATTTGGGTTTCTTGGACTTCCGGACAGCTACTTGCTGAGAATCTGGGGCTTTTGTTGTTTTCTAAATATTGCTGTATTGAAACAAGAGTCTAAAAATAGAGGCATTGGGCATGTTTATGTCCAGTCTAGATTTATAATTTTTAATACCTGCATCAGCTGACAGGTGCCGACTACAAATACTAGGCCTATTAGCTGAAAAATCTTGTTCTTTGAACGTTTTTCTCTCGTCAGCCTTGCATAATGACAGGGTTAGGTTGTTTTCTTACCTTTTGCATATGGCTGTTTTTATGGGTGGGTGGGATGTTTGGAAAATCAGATCACTGTGGCTGTCCTGCAGGAAGAGAAATTGGGTTTAGAAATTTTGAATTTGGCTTTAAATAATGAATGCATTTTCAGGTGTTAAAGAGTGATAATACAGGGATTTTGGGGTTCCTTGTATGCCAAAGCACCAATAATTTGGGATGTTCTTGGATCCTTGTCTTATGAATTCCGAGATGAAATCCACAGACAAGAGGATAAGGTTGTGGGAGTTTCATTATAACTTAAAGCTTTAGGAGGGAGAAAAGAAGGGGGACTGAAGCCCAGGACACAAGAGATGAAAGCAAGGCTCAATTCTTGCTCAGAGATGCAAGGGAGTTTGAGAAGACCAGAACATGGAAAATAAATAAATAAATAGGCAGAGCTTTTGCTTGCAGAGGCAAAAGGGGGTTGAAAAGCCCAGAACATAAGAGGGCAGAGTCTTTGACCAATAAGGTAAGAGGGCTTTTGAGAAGCCTAGAACATAAGAGAAAAAGGCAGAGTCCTTTCCCAGAGAGGGAAAATGGGGTTTGGGAAACCCACTTCAAGATTCAGGCTCGATTTTTTTAAAGGGAAGTAACATATGTTTCTATGTGACATGACAAAGACCATATTTCACAGGTTTCTATATAGTACAGCATAGAATGAGGATCTCTGTCATTTAGAAAGGGGGTAAGCTTAATTTAGAAACCTTTCCTGAAAGTGTCACTTTCTGGGAAGAAAGAGATAACGAAAAAAAAAATATCCAGGTTCTCCTTGTAGGCTTAGTGACATTTCCTGCTTTTTTTTAAGGAAAAAAAAATAATTCACTTGTGGGTTCTGCTATCCTGTCTAACCAAATTTGTTCTCCTATCATTTCACCCTTCTGAAGAGGTTGCTTTAACTGCTCTTAGGGAATTGGGATGCTGACTGATCTGGCTTCTTAGAGCTGAGTAGGGTTGTTGGTGTGCCAGTTGGGGTACTCCTCCAGTGGGCCTGTCCTATAGGACCCCAAAAGTATATTGGAAGTCTTACGCATATAGTCCTGGAAGGAAGCCTCCGATTCCTGGATAAAGACATTGGTGGGGAGAGAATAAAAGTCAGAGGAATCAGGGCGAAGTGGACGTGGGGCACGTTGGGGCTCAGAGAGGTCATTAGGGTTCATATTCATGTCAGACCATGGAAGGCAATGGAGGGGACCCAGGGGATGGAGTTAAATTGTTGCATGAGCATCCAAGTGTGGGTGGGCTATAAACCAGAGGAGACAAAGTTAATTCAGCAGTTGAGTATTATTAGGATTATAATAGATATAATTCCCTTTCATAATCTATTCACTAAAAAGAACTGTGCTGTCTGACATTGTCTGAATTTGTTTTTCTCGGCCTTGTAAGGCAGTTGAGACAATAGCAGAATAAACACATAGCATTTAACCTTGATAATGGCATGGGTGTCACTGAGTTGTGCACACATCTATCTGAAGTTACAATCGGGGCTTTGATTACCAAATCTTTATTTTCTAGCTATACTTTTCTGCTGAATTCTTAAGACCAAGTAGGTAATCAGAATTTAGTTTTATATATTGTATTCTTGAAGGTCAGTTGTAGCTCTTTAGGAGAGACTTTTAGGGACCAGGGAGGAGCTCTATGGCTCTCTCAGGATTTGTGCCCTCTGCTTGGATTAGTCAAGGACATGCTGACCGTGCGGCTTCTCTTGGTAGCACTGGGGGTCTTCCCGCTCTGCTGACTCTCCTTCTGCAGACTATATTGAATGGAATCTAATCTTGGGGTCTCTGGGTGTTCTGTGATCCAGAAGACTGGTGATTTACTAGAGCTGTAGTATTCTCTAGAAGTGTTCTCTCTCTCTCTCTCTCTCTCTCTCTCTCTCTCTCTCCTCTCTCTCTCCTCTCTCTCCTCTCTCTCCTCTCCTCTCTCTCCTCTCTCTCCTCTCTCCTCTTTGACATGGGGATTCAGGACCAGAATGTTGACTGTCCTTTAGCCCCACTGTCCTCATTGGTTTTGGCTGCCATGTCTGGTTGTTAAGCACCCAGAATTAAAAATGTGAATATAAAGTCTATCTATACCTTTTGTCTTTAGCAAAACAGACCTAGTTAAAGGATAGTAGGAAAAACCCTTAATATTATTTTGTAATGTTTAACTTGCGTTGTGTCGTGTCATGGTAAGCCATATCTGAAAGATAAGAAACATTTGCCTTTGTAAACATAGGCAAAACTTATGTCCTGGAGCGATTTCCTTTTTACCTTTTTGCATTTTTAAAAATATTAATTTTTTAAATAAAAAGGTTGTGCGCCTAGACTCCTTCACCCCTTCCCCAATTCTTCTGAGGATCTTCAGCGGGGTTGTTGGCATTCATTGTGGGAACCCAGGCCTCAGTCATTCTCTGCAGGGATGGGGATTCATGGTGTCTTGAGCTCTTACGCCACCCTGAGAGTCTTACAGTTGTGTCCCCCCCCCTTCCTTGATATTGATGTTCCAAGCCTTGGCAGGGAAGATAGGGCTCTGATTTAGTGTTGCTTTCTCTGTAGTCTCTGGATCTCTGTTTTGATGAGGTTTGAGTGACCACAGTCACCATTTTCCTGGAAACTTGTTTTCAGACTAGCCTTGAGAGTAGTATTCCTGTCACCACTCTCCCCGTAATGACTTCGGGGCCTGGGCAGATTAGGTGGAGATGACCCACTCCTGGTAGATAGTTGTCTCTCTCTTGATGTATTGATGTATCTCTGTTCTCCCCAGTATTATCCTTCATCTGTAAAATAGAACAGATTCTCCAGCCAAAAGTAAGAACAGTTTGGATAAAAGGGGATGGATAAGACTGGTCATTAGATATATTGATATATGTGTCCACTGTTCTTAAAGAGCAGTGGAGGTTCTCCGAAATTTAATATTGACTCTGACTTCTGTTTAGTTCTAGTGCCCTGGTAAGAGCGTTTCTGAGCATATATACCTCTAAGCTTAAAGAAAATTCTAGGAGAACATCTCAGGGACAATTAAATCAGTTAGCCAGAAACGTTCCTTGAAGAATAACAGTCCTGATTGCCTCATGGGGGTCCACATAGTCAGGTTGTTTCTCAAGAATTACAAGGACCATTGGGGTCCTGGTGGTGGCTGGCCTTGAACTTTTGATTTTTCCTGTCTCAGTTTCTTGAGCAATTCTTTACTGTCATGCTCCACTGGAAGAATCTTGTGAGTCTCAAGAATGTCTTCAGTTGCTTGAGGGTCCCAGAAAGGGAGCAGGAGACATTAGGCCTCATCTTCATTTTACTAAATGCCTCAATGTCTTTGGCAAAACTGATCTCAAAGACATTATAGTGTCTTGGCACTGTCTCCTCTCAGTGATATTTAGAAATGGAAATCACCAATATAAAGTGATACTTACATGTTATAGAACAGCAGGTCAGTAATTTAAAAAATGGAGGGTGGACGGAAGAGGGGTGGAAAGATTGTGAGAGCCATGGTGGGGGAGAGGATCCAGAGGCATGGCACCCCTCAGTAACAACACACTTCTGCCAGGAGAACCGGGCTGAGTACTAGGCTATCCATGATCCCCTGCCCCAAGGACTGATCCAAATGACCCACGGAGGAGGAGGAGGATATCCAGCTGATTGGGAATGGGGAGGAGGGCATTGGGGAATTGGGGATAACAACTCATTGTTGGCCCACTAAATAATGTAACTCATTATGGACAATAAAAAACAATAACAATTATAAAAAATGGGGGGTGGAGAGATGGCTCAGGTGTTAAGGGCACTTGCTTGCAAAGCCTCATGGCCTGGATTTGATTCCTCAGTACCCATGTAAACCTACATGTCTAAAATGGCACAGGCATCTAGAGTTTATTTGCAGTGGCATGACACTTTGGCATACCCATTCTCTCTCTTGCTCTCTCTGTCCACCTCTTTCTGTCTGTGTCTCAAATAAATAAATTAATTAAAACATTTTTAAAACCCAGCCAAACAAAAGGACACTGTTGTGCTCTGAAGTGGTGTTACTAACTTGGATACACATCGATTTTCTAGGTGCCTCTCTTTCACGTACCACCAGAAGCTCAGTGAGCCCCAAGGGTTGGTGGAGTTTCTTGCTGTCTCATATTCTCATTCTCTTCTTTTATCATAAAAGCTGTCTTTCAAATTTGGATTAGTTCCTCCTGCTTAGTGAGCTCTGTGGACCAGCAATGTCTTCAAAGCTATCCAGTCTGTTTCTAATCAGTTAATTAATAGAGAATCACAATTTTCTTAATCATGGGCTTAAAACAAAACAAGCAAACAAAACCCAACTTAATGGCATTCCTATTGCAGTTATGTGACGCAGTCCTCCCAGCAAAACAGCTCCTGCTATTTTCAGAAGCAGCTGTGATCGCACACGAGAGACTCTCCAGACAGTCTGTTGACCTCCCCCTTAGTAGGAGGAGGTGGGGAAGGGTCATGAGACCCTCAACCGAGGTCTTAGCCACACCGTGCACTGACTACGCAGTGCTGCATAAGGTTTCTTGGCCTCAGGACAACAGAACAGATAGAGGCTTGGACTTCAAGGACAGGAGCTCCATCTTTCTAGGCACTGAGAGGTGGTTTATCCTTGTTGGGATGAGACTTCAGTGTGGCTACTTGGGGGACTCCATGCTCCTCCTGTAAGTAACCCTTTGCCCATGCTCTTTTAGGTAGTACAGGAAATGCATTTGCTTGCCAGGGTGAACTCTGATGGAGTCAGCCTTTATTCTATTAGTTGGGGGGGGGGGTGCCTGTGGGAGTTGGTGCTCCGTGACACTTACCCAAAAGACAGCTTGTGCAACACCATCAAAGAGGAAACATGTTGCAGTTTGGTCACTTAATATTAAAAATGGGCTCCATTAGCCCCTGTAATCTTCTTATGTAATCTTCCTATGTGTGAACCTCGTATGCCATACCATTTCGACTATTTATTCTAGCCCATATATACATTGTATTTCTCAGTCTTTGACCTCGAGTTATGCTTTTCTCCATATGTAGTGTTCTGCTAGTGATTATTGCCCATTTTCAATTCTCCATTGAGGTAAACTTTCTAGTTCTCAGATTTTAAGATTTACAACTTTTTTTCTATTCATTCAGTTGGTACCAATCTTCGGAACCAGACCCAACCAGGTTCATACACTTCATGGGGAACGTGTTTATATGTTACAATGCATACGGACTAGGTCGTGTAGATTTTTCTTGGGTGCTGTCCCTGAGTGGTATGATGCCTGCAAGGCACACCCAGAAACCGGAGAGTTGCTAACTAGGTTCAGAATTGAAACATAAGGAAATGTTTAGTATTGAAGGATATTCCATCCAGGTTATGGGAAAACCTCACTGCCTTATCAGGCTACCCGATAGGGCTCTTTTCCTTGGATAATTGGATTAAATACTGATGGATTATTCAGGTTCTAATTTCCTATACTCCAGCCTACTGAATTACAGTTCTCCTTTACAGCTCTTTCCATTCTAATAGGGTCATTCTGAGCATGCAACTTTAGTCCCTGGCGTTAAGCTTTGCAATGCACAGCCTTTGAGTGCATTTATAAAGTCTTCCATGTGTGCAGAACCAGCTTTACATCATGGACTGTGGCTGGCTTCATACATTGTGTGGCATCACCTGCTGAGCTTTCAAGAATGGGCCTTTAAATCCATACTCAATTATTGAGTTTTAGTTCTTAATATGTTTGTTTAATGCTTGTTGGAAAACTGTATACTAATCAGGAATAATTTAAAAGCTGCTTTTGAAATTCCATTTTTCTCTAGTCTTAAAGATGATTTTGGTTTTACATGAAGTTAAGGTTGGCATTCCTTCCTTCCTTCCCTCCTTCCCTCCCTCTGTCTTCCCTTCCTTCTCTACATAGACATTTATAAGACATCACATATACCTGCTAGGAATATATTAATATCTGGGAACACAGTTCTAAAAAGTATCAACTGTAATACACAGTTAACTGCCATCCACCAATTACTTTCAGCTATTCACAAAATACATTAAGTAACACCAAAAGGTCATAGTGTTAACACGATATATTTGTATATTTAACACCATATATATGTTGTATTTTCTAATCTTTGGACCTTAACCTATGCTTTTTTTTCCCATCTGAAATGTTCTTCTCATAATTTCTATTCTCTATTGTTTCCCCAAACTTTGAGAGGTTTTCAGTTTTTAGCTCTCTTTTAGCTCTCAGTCTGATCCAAGGATCCTCGTTTGGTGGGGGAGGTTAGGGAGGGCACACAGACACAGGTCATATGTGACCTGATTCCCTGAGACATTCGTGTCCCTATTCCTTTGTTTTCTTCTTCAGATATACATGCTTAGAAGAAAAGTTACTTAAAATCACACAATTCACAGGCAAACAGTAACTGCATTTCCCTTACTGCTTGTTGGTGTTCAGTGAAGGCAGGTGGGTTCTTAAAGGTATTGAGAGGTTTGAATGTGTTTTAGAGGTTAGAATGTGCTTACTCACTTCATTAAACCTAGCTTGCGGGTTGCTATGGGGGCATTTCCAATAGTAAGCTTTAAGTAAAATCATTAGTTTTATAATGTGATTTATTAAATCAGTCTAAATTCTCAAAATTAAAAACAGTAAGAGTTTGGCCTCAAAACTATAGCATCAACTGAGGTGTGTATGCGTGTGTGTGTGTGTGTGTGTGTGTGTGTGTGTGTGTGTGTAGAGAGAGAGAGAGAGAGGCAGACAGGCAGACAGGCAGACAGGCAGACATACACACACAGGATTGAATTATCTTATTCTACATAACTGCCCTGATAGAAACTCAGTGTTTTAAAGTTTAGTGTATATAATAAATAGCATATAGTTTATTCTCTCTCTCTTTCTCTCTCTCTCTAATTGAGGGATTAATATCTGAAGTTTTATCGTAGGAAGGAAGTAAATGTGAAGAGAGAAGGCAAGAGATGAGGGATTGTATCATCTCTTCAAAGTGACTAAAAAAATACAGAGCTGCAGCAAGCCTGAAGGTGTTCATATTACAGCTGTCCAAAAAGAGATTTTATACTATTGCTACAGAGTTTGATTTCAAGAGAATCAAATAGTAACGGCAACAGAAACAAACATGAGTTTTTCCTCCGATTTTAAGTTAGCACACGTCCTGTAGTGCAGCGTCACTGGCATTCACAATTTTCCTTTCCCATTTATTTCCTGCATGTGGCCGTATCAAACAAGACACCAAAAAAGCCAAAGAATAGTGATTTTAGGAGTTTCAATTTGAGCAGCAACATAAATTATCTTTAGGGAGATGGTCATAATGTTCAGTTCACAGACACGCTATATTTACTGTAAGTCAACATTGACCCTCTCCTCCCCCAGTAAACCTCAAATTCTAAAGGACAGCTTTTACTAAATAGAAATGGATGAACATAGGAAGAGAGATGTGTCATTTGGGACAGCTCTCTTCTCTCAGTGCTGCTTGCCTTGATCCCCGTGTGCACAGTAAGGTTGGATGGACATATACATACATATACAATAAGATCCTTCTTATTGGGGAAGTTTGTTCTGTGAAGTTACCTAAGGCTCAGAATTAGTGACATTGAACAATTGCTCCAGCAGGAATATGCCCTGGCTTCTGTGAGTGATGCTTGTGTGAACCCAGGCACATCTCAGCCTTCCTTTGCTTTGGGGACACTGGAACCTGGGGCCCTGTATGCTTGCTGAGCTCTTAAGCAGGAGAATCACCAGGGAGTCACAACATGTGAAGCAGGTGGCACTTGGTGGACCATGAAAAGATCACTTGTTGAGAGCATGGGAGAGGAGACCAGAAGTCAGTGGCTCTGGGGACCAGGGAGCATATACCCTGTGCCTATCTGCAGCTGACCCCAAAAGTGTTGCATGTATTGATTTAGGGGTTATAAGTACATTTTAGTGAGTAGTTGAATTCATAAATATGACAGGGACAAGTAATAAGGATATACTGTAAGTGATTTGAATCTTCCTGGAAGATAAACGTATTTGTACTTAACTCCCTAAAGACATTCATTTTCTGACCATGAAGTGCTGCTGATTCAAGAGTCTTTGATAAGCATTTTTAAATCCTTGCTATTGCAGGGTTTTTAGGAGAGGAAAACATGCAGTAAACAACAAATCTCTTAGCTACGACAACAGTAGGGTTTTCTCAGGACCCCCTGGTGGTTTCATGTGTCTGTTTTGAACCACTTAGATATGATCACTAATAACATTAACAAACAATTCACAATCCAAGCAGAGTAATTTTCCGTCTTTTCCAAAATATGAATGGATAAGCAATTTGTTTTCTTTCATCAAGATTGACAGAGTTGGTTCACAACCGTATTTCTTGTTTAGCTGAAGTTTTTACCTTTTCATCATGTTTATCTTGTGAAAAAAGGATTTGATTCTTGGAAACCATTTTATGCCTTTTAGGTTGATAGCAATCTTTTAATTCTTTCTTTGTCCAACATTTATTGGCTACAAGTTCATTTGCTGGAGAGTTCTGAATTAGCAAACCTGGGCTTTTCTTTTCTTTTTTCTTATTTTTTAAAATAAAAATTTAATACATATTTATTTCATTGGCAAAACCTTAGTTGTAAGTCTGTGGCTGGCCAACAGTGGAGAGATGGGTCAGCGTTTAAGAACACTCGTCACTTAAGCTTGAAGGTCTGGGAAGACTTGAGTTCAGTTTTCCAGAACACAATAAACATCTGTACTTGGCCATGCACATCTGTAACCCCAGTCCATTGGGAGTGGGGTGGGGTGGAGACTGGAGAATGCCTGGGTCCCACTGACAGTAGATCACAGCTCCAGGTTGAGTTAGAGACTTTGTCTCAGGGAAATACATAGAAGACCGATGGAGAGGAGCAATGAGCATCCTCCTCTGGCCTCTACACACATGCACACGGATCACAGGCATCTACACACGCGCACGTGCATACAACTCACCGCACATCACATACCACACCACACATACTCTACAGACACAGCAACAGACCAGCCTGTGGTTGGGAGGATATAGGTCCTAGTCTGAAGCTGTATTTATTTGCCTTAATGCATATGTTTTGCCCACCAGAGTGCCTTCTAAATATATGGTTAGAGACGCTATTTTTTTTTTTCTTTTGGTAGTTAGCAGTGACTACTGGGTGACCTACTTATAACTTGTCAGAGTGCTGAGATTAAGTAGGGAGTGCTCAGCACTAAGTAAGATATGTATATCTTGTTCTCCAAGGCAGGGAACTTTGTGGAAGGAAGGGGTGGAGAGAATGTGAGAGCCAAACATGATGTGGTTGTTACATTCATGACTTTCTAGTGGCTGTCTTTCCCTTCCCAAGACCTGGTCTATACTGAGCCAAACAACATTCCATCGTGGATGGTGGAGGAGGGCAGGAAGCCCCTGCTCCTCTCAGGAATTAGTTATTGGCTGATATTGTTGATGGGGAAGCAGCTGTCTTCTGAGGTGCAGCTACCGATGAGGTGCATGCTGTCTGGTAAAGAATCCACCACTTATCCTCACGCTGAAAAACCTGAGCCTTTCTTGACTTTAGTCACTGCCGAATCTGGAGGGATTCCTACCCAGGAAATAGAAGGATCACAGAGCTGCTTCTCATGACAGTGATGCAGAATCAGAACTCAAAGGTGGATGTGAGATTACGATGAAGAAACGGAAAGAATCACTGATGTGGGACATTTTTTTGTAATTTTTCATTATTCACTTTTAAACCAGTGGACCACTGTACATTGAAAACCCAAAACAAGGTTTGGTTCCTTCTATATTAAAAAAAAATCATTGTGAGCTATTTTTCTCAGTCATTCTGTAAATTAGAATGGGAAAATAAATCTATATTATGGTAAGTTCTATTTTGTTTAGATAGGTGGAGGGAGGGCTATATTACTAGAGGACTTTGATATGAATATTTATAACCCAATATAGGTAGAAGAAGCAAATTAAAGAAATTAGCATGGGCCATAATCACATCCACACAGCGATACTCTCTTGGAAAGAATTATATTAGGTAGTCAGGAGACTATCCGATTGCTGCTTGAAATTAAGTATTCATGGATCCTTAACGTTATGGTCTTGAATTTGAAACATTCATCAAAATCTTTAGATACATTACATTTGCTTTTGCAAATTAGAAGCTCCAACCACAGATGCAAGTATACATTGCCATGTGTGGAATTAATGCTTCAGACAACTTATGAATATGGATGCGTATTTTGGTGGCGCTTCTGTCACATGAGTCTGAAAAGCAGCGGGAAGTGGGTGGAACTGCGTGGAACTGTATATTGCTGTCAAAAAAATGCAATTCCCCACGAAAAAAGTATAAGGACACATTTTCATTTCAGACATGCCTTTGAATACATACAGTTTTCCAGAAGTGGAAAGCTGATATTTGTCCATTTTATTTTGTTGAAATTTCTGTTGATATTTTCACAACTAGTAAATGTTCTAAAGCTAAGCCTTTGTTTTTAAGTATGCATCTCTCTGCTTGTTTCTGGGATGTTTTAAGCTTTAACATGCGGCAAGACTACATGGAGTAGTACTGTATCTACATTTGTACATGATTATATAACTGGCATTTATTAGTTGGGTTCAGCTTAAAACTTTGACAGGAGTTTTATGTCTATGTCCTCAAGATTTTATTAATACTATTTCCTTAAAAATACATGTTGGTCTTGACAAAGAAACGGAAAGGAAATAGCAGTTCTAGTGTGTTCCATGATGAGGCTCTTACTTCTGGGTTCAGGACTTGGGAAGAAGAAGAGGAGGAACTCATAGCTATTCTTCCAATGGCTTGTGCCTCTCAAGGAGTGGTCATGCCTCATGTTCCCCTGGGCTGAGGGGGAGAAAAAGAATCTACCAACTGATTGTGGCCCCCATGGGAAGTTTGAATTAGTTGCTTGCTGTAATTAGTACAAATTAGCCCCCTTTATAAAAGTTGTGGCATGTTCTGGGAAACCCTGTAACTTAAGGACAAGTTGGTGTGTAAGTCTGGCTAGAGCAGGGTAAGGTTATAATTACCTTTCATATGCTGTAAAAATACATTTCTGATAATCCAGAAAGACGTTTCAACTACTTTTCTCAGCACATGTTTTAAACCTCAAGTTGAACCAGTAGTTGATAATGACATCCTTCCCGCAGCTTTATTTCATTAAATACAGCTTATTACATTTGACCAATCAAACAGTGACCACCTGCTGCAGTTACATTCTTGATGTTGGGACCAATAAAATAAAATAAAATAAAATAAAATAAAATAAAATAAAAATATAAAAAAATCCTGACCAAAAAAGAAACATGTGGAAGGAAAGGCTTTATTTTATTTTATTTTACAGATGTGGATGTTTCATCATAGCAGGAAAAGTATGGAAGAACAGACAATTGAACTTCACATCTTTACAATAGCATCTCAAGGTCTTCCTGTTCCCAGTGACACACCTCCTTCAGCAAGAGTCCACTCCCCAGGCTCTCTAAAAGTCACCCAAATCGATATCAGCTGGAGACCAAGTATTTAAAACACACGAGGCTATGTTGTACAATTTTATATTCAAACCACCACACCATCAAAGCAATTTCAACCTATGACTTGAATACTGTTTGTTCATCGTGCATATTAACATATCCCTAAAAAGTTACCTGATGCATTCTGTTATATTAGGATGTTCATATCCTCCTAAAAGACCACTTGATGCCTATCTGTAGTTTAACCTTTCCTTTGGGTAGTTCCTTCAGGGTATATAGTATTTAAGAATCATTGAGGAAAGGGAAAAGAGCAATGTGTAGCTGCTTTGATAGGTTCTTAGAATCTCTGTAAATTTTAATGGCTCTGAGAATAGGTCATAGCTATGTCTGTGACACCAGCCTGAGCAGCCAAACCCCCTTGAATATGATCTTCTCTGATATTAATGGCCAAATTAAGGCTTAAATTTTTTCTTGGCAAAGCATGTTCTTCCAAAACATGTTCCTTTTGGTAGTTAGCAGTGACTTTGGGTGACTTGTCAGAGTGCTAAGATTAACTAGGTCAACACTTCTTCATTAGATTTCTTCATTAATGCATTGTTTGACTAAGGAAATAATGCTCTCTGTGAACTTCATTTAAAAGTTAACTGTTACAAGTGTTTGTCTTCAAGACAGAGAAAGAAGCACTTTGTATGGTCATCTCTTGTGTGTGTACCTTTGTGCTACTCTGTTTTCTTTGCCAGGAACCCCAACAAGTCTGCATTCTCCTTTCACTGTCTCATAACTGTACTTGATCAGACTTTTCTCCACTGTTGCTCTAGGACTGTGATCAAGTTTCAACAGCAACCTTTAGGTTGTTGTACCCTTAGTATTTGCTTTGCATCTCACTTGACTCTTGGATCTTTCCAGATGTTTCTAATTCACTTGCTCCTCTTTTTCCAGACCTCTTACTATTGGACTGTCTGAAGGATCAAGCTTGATTTCTCTAGTTGTACTTCTCCTTAGAGATCTCATTCAGTCTTGTGACATTAAATATCACTTAGAGGCTGATGACTACCAAATTAATGTCATTTACCCAGAACTTCCTCCAAAACATTCAATTTTCCTATTTTGGATACTGCAGGAATTTCTGGTTCTATACCCGAAAATTGTAATAGACAAGATTTTAATCTTTAACCAAGAAGAAAAAGCAGTTTTATAAAGCAATAAATCACTAAAGGATCCATTAGAGAACTGTCATATTGTTGTAATTAACCATTCATGCTAATTTCCATATTTAGGAGTTGGGAATTTAAGATAGACAGACTAGAATCACTCAATTCAGGAAAGCACACCATACACATTTAAATGATTTTTATGCATACTTGTTGATTGCTATTTCATATTTAAGGTTATTTACCTAACAAACTAATTCATGACAGCATAATATACCCTGTAATCCTATTGGGAGATATTTAGCTACAGTAATCATTTGCTTGTTTGTTAGAGTGTTACAAATAGGCACATCACTGTTATTTATATATCAATACATGAAAGGGAAGTATAGAATTTGTAATTAAGGAGGAACCAAGTATAAAAGTGTGACCAGTAAACACATTTAAAGTGATATAAGGTATGTGTATTTTTTTTTGCCTTCCTTGAGAACCTTTGTCTCCGTTTGACTACCTACTAATAAGCAGCTAAGTTTAACTACTTTAACTGAATTGAAAGTTAAAGTCAACTTTCAATTCAGTTTTAAAAAGGAAAATATTCATCTAAGTCATAGCATAAAATATCAATTGAAACCATTGTACACTGCTGTTGAACTACTAAATTATGAAATAACAAGACGCCATAAACTGGTTTCTGGTGGAAGCGTAGTGCTATGTGTGAATTACACATCGTACTGGAAATTAGAAGCATTTAATGGAATACTTACAGCCATGATCAGACCTTTGAGTGTTGCATTTAGTTTCTACTTTTGAAAATAGAGCTCGCTGCAAAGGCAGAGATAGACACAAATATAAGGGGAAGGGCAAGAGGAAGATGAGAATGAGAGTTGGCATGTGAGCCACCAAGGTGAGGGGACAGGGCAGGGAGTGAAGAGAGAGGGCGAGTCAGAAATGTGCTATCATGCCCACTATAATCGCGCAGTACAAACTAATGAAACCTGTGTCTAAAGTTGAAAAAGTATTTTATATAAAATTCTTCATCTGCACAATTATTATAAACATTTGCATCCATATGTAGAAAGGAAATGAAAGGAATAGGCTAAAAACATCCTAATTTATAGTGATAGGAATGTTTTCTCTTTGACTTTATTTACTTTTATATTTTCATAATTATTTTGAGTTTATTTCTATTTTAATTTTGGGTTAAAATAACTCACATATTTCATACTTTAAAAGCATGATAATTTAGTATACAGTGTTCTTTAATTATTACTTCAGTTTACTTCAAATTTTGACCCTTGTGTTATGAAATAAGAACTTGAAAATAGACAAATAGAACTTTCAAAATTTGTCCATATTTTATGAAATCAGCATTCTAGCCTTAAATTACAAGTAGAATTTGAACATAATGGTTCCATTTATTGCACAAATCTTAGTCATCAAGCACAGCAGAAATTTGCTAACTACTACCATGCTTGAAATAAAATTGTCACCATAAGGATCTCTTTGTATTAGAAGGAACATTTGGATCTTAGTAAATTCAAAGCAGCCTATGAATTTCTGTTTAGAATAGGCTGACCCCTAGTTTTTTTAAACACCTCTTCTTATTTATACCGATCATGTAACATCATATAAGTATAGGTGGAATAAGGTTATATGATTAAGAGATTAAAAAAATTCTAATTGTGGTTAGTGAGAAGCTTTGGTACAAGAGTTCCGGAGACCAGCATTTTTTTGGTTTCCTTTAATATTTAAAACCTTTTACTATGTAAATGGGCAATACTTTTTCTGTATATGATTGGTTGAGTAGGCCCCTATTTATATGTTAGAAGCCAAATTGTACACATGAAAAAAAAGAAGCCAACAAATAATTTGAAAAACCCTAACGTTTTCACCTGCCATCTTCCCACAGAATACATTGTATTGAAAAGATAGCTATGATATTTCTTTTAGAACGTGGGCTGGAGGTACACTACATCTTATAACAAATTAAGTTTCTGGTGTAATGGCTTTTGTTATCTTTAAGGAATATATAACTCAGGTTTACCTGCAAGGAGAAGGAAATGAGCAGTGGTGTGTTGCTTTTGGTTATTATAGCTTAGATGACTTTGAATTTAAAATCCTTTTATTTTTTTCCTGTGGATACCTTTTCTTTCCAACATTGTAAAGATGACTACTACATATAAAGTACAGAATTGGATGGTTTTTTAGCGCAATTCCATTCTCTTTTCTGTAGAAACACCTACCATTTAAGTAAAATTACAGTGCTTCTGCAAGCAAAAAATAGCCTTTTGTTACTCATATATATATATATATGCATATTTTGTTTTTATTTTAACCACAAGAACTTTCTCCAATTTTGGCAGCACTAATAATATGCAGACTTTCAATTTTCTCATGATGCAAGTGAAAAAAAATTTAAAAATTTGATTTGCAATTGTCTGTATTTTACCATTATATTTCTTTGTATTTTTAATGCATTTTGTTTTGTGAGTGGATCATGCTTGTGGTAGTTTGAATAATGTCCCCCAGTAGATTCAAAAGTTTATTGTAATTGTAAATTGTCTCCAGCCACTTGTGGCTGGAGGAGGTGTGTCACCTTGACCAGATCCTAGGGTTCAGTCCTAAGATGTTTCTGGGGTGAGTCTGGAATTCTAGCTGTACATATGCAAAAAGCAGTCTGAGCTCAAGCTGGAATTCCTCTTGTTTGCTAGTTTAGAATGTGCTTGCTTGCTGCTGCTGATAGGTTAACTCTCTCTCTGCTTGGATCTGTGAAAGGGAGCCAGCCTTTTTCCTTAACTTCCCCGGGGATCTGTTACTTTCAATAAATACCTTTCCTCCCCAAAATTGTACCTGGTTTGGAGATTCATCCCAGTGACATGTGACTGACTATGATGACGATGATCTAGTAAACATTTGGGGAATATTTGACTTTTGAAAGCAATGGCTTCAAATTACCAGCACTTGATCATTGGCTGATTCCTAAAACCTTGCTAAGTGAATTGCATTGTTTTCCTGTCTCCTTTGTATCATGTGAGGGCTTTCTGCTCAGGTATTGCTGTGTCCAGGTATGGGTGTATGGGTGAGTATCAGGTTTGCATCTGATAATCACCCTTGTCTTTTTGCTGGGTACTTCAGCAGTGTTATATTCTGCTCTTATAACACTTATAACAGTGTTAGGATTTTCCTGGCTGCCGTTGTCACTGAGATAGCAAAATTGTCCCCTCTCTCATTTTGATTAACTGATTCATAACGGTCATCAAATTTTAGATCCTGGTTGAAATGTTACAAGCACATTATACCGAATGTTGGTCTTGGAGATCTTAATCTTGAGTAAACATTCTTCTTTACAAAGAAATCAATTGATGTGTGAGAGGTTCCTAAAGTCACTAATATTTGATAGTTAATATTAAGAGTGTACCTCATCTTGACTAATTGCAGTATGAAATTTGGGCCTTCTGACCTTATTTAAATACTACTTACTGTACTAATTGTGTTTGGGAATGTAACTTATTTGTATGGTATTTTTATTCTGTGATATCGAAAATCAGTTCAATTATAGTGTTAAATAAGAAGAATTTTAACATTGTAAACTTTTATATTAGAGCATTTTTTTTAAACTTTGAAGGATTTTTTGTGTGTAATTAGGGAGGACAATATTAGCAGGACATCATTTTTCTGGTCTGTGACATAGAAGCTTATATTATTACTTTCCTTGTTGTGACAGAACACCTGGCAAAAAACTCCTTAAGGAAGGAAGTATTTATGTTGGCTCACAGTTAGAGGTCACAGTCCATCCTGGAGGGCCCAGGCATGGCAGGGCGAACCTGCAGCAACTGTTCACACTGTCCTTAGTCACAAACAGTAGTGAACACTGTTGCTCAGCTCACTGTCTGACAAGCTTACATCTTTACCATTAAGCAGGAGAATTTCCAAACCAGATTTAATAGACACACTTCAAATACTTAAAAATACATATTAATTTGTTTTGACAAAATTAACAATACAAATCGTTTTTCAATGGAACTATTTTTGCTCATTTCCTTTACCACATATGAAATCACATTTTGAGGTTCACTGAGGATGTTTGGTTATTGCAAAGAACACTTAAAACCCAGAAGTCCTCAAAGCAAAATAGTCTCTGAGATAAATCACATTACCCAGAATGCTGTTGTGTGTCAGACTGAAAGGATACCCTGGGCAAGAGCTGTTGAAAGCAGAGCCCTTGCCTCAGTCACAGAGGAGCACCCAGGGGTGCTCAGATGGGCATTGCTCATGCCTCTTCGCCATTGTTCAGATTCCTCTCAAAACAAGTGGGCTTTAGGCTGCCACCGAGCTGAGCATCAGTCATTTTTCCCAGTTATAGGAAAACAGTTTTGAGATTATCAGTGAACTAATTGGGCATAGGGATTATATCACAGACATATGCATACACAATATAGATGTCCTTGGCTAGACAAAAGGAAAAGTGAAGGAATGAAACAGGAAATGTGTGATGCTGGTACTCTTAAGGGACAGCTACAGAGCTCCATGCATGCATGTTCACAAGAGAGGGTCATCCCCCCTCCAAACACTCGTCAGGTAGAATCTGCTGGCTGCTCTTGTTTTCCCTTGTCACGTCATCTATTGACTGTGCTCTACGCTCATGTCAGGGCAGTGTTCCTGTGAGCACCACTCTCTGGGTATACAAAGAAGAACAAGACTTCCAAAATGCTCTGCTCTAGCCCAGTGGTCTTAGCCTTTAACTTGGAGACTCCATTTGGAACAGAGCCTTCAGCCTCTGTCGCCTGGCCCTCTCCTGACAGGTGGTGGTCAAAAGTATGGTGGTTTCCTGAGAAGGCAGTGCTCAGCTGTAGTCTCATCCTAAAATGCTGGGGTGTCAACTCACAGTGGGAGGGCATCCAGGCACAGCTCTGCGGTCCTCCTCAGCCAGGGTCTGTGGTCCTCCAGGCCAGGCTCTGCCGTCCTCCAGGCCAGGATCTGTGGCCCTCCCAGGCACAGCTCTGTGGTCCTCCCAGGTCAGGCTCTGCGGTCCACCAGGGCCAGGCTCAGCAGTTTACCAGGGCCAGGCTCTGCGGTTCTCCAGGCCAGGATCTGCGGTCCACCAGGGCCAGGTTCTGCAGTTCACCAGGGCCAGGCTCTGCAGTCCTCCCAGGCACAGCTTTGCGGTCCTACCCAGCCAGGCTCTGTGGTCCTCCAAGGCACAGCTGTGTGGTCCTCCTAGGCCAGGCTCTGCAGGCTTCCAGGACCCACTCCACAGTGCTCTGTGGACTCTGTTCAAATCTCTTGCAGGGAATACTTGGGAAACTAAACTGACATTGTTTTTGCTGCTTCCATGGAAGAAGCCTCAGTTATGCTAATCCTTGGGATTAAACTGTCAGTGAATCTTGTCATTTCTTGCTCCAGAATGAGCTCTGCCCGCTGGGCACTCGTCTCTTTAGGCATGATGACTGCAGCTTCCTGATAGGTGTTTTGTTTCTGTTTTTTGTTTGTTTTGTTTTGTCTCTCTGCCCCCCCCCATCATCCTTTGGCTACAATTTATTATAGACCACTTTATTTTTTTATAATTTCAGTTGGTAGTTGTTAAACATTTTATCACAAATAATTTTATTTCACTGTGCTGTTTTCAAACAAATTGTTTTTTGCCTTTCTCCTCCTCTCTTCATTTCTCTTCCTTGGTGTGCTCCATCACTGCCCCCCCCCCAACTTTGCCTCCTTTCTGTAGTCCATGCTACTCTCAGCAGTCCTCCTTCCTTGGTCTGCCGAGTGCTTTACTTAGGCTTTACTTACCATGATCCAGTCACACATTCTTAATCTTTTAATAACTTATAAAATACTTAGTTATTTTTGAAATTTTCTGAAATGTCAAACAAAGCTTGATGCTTCCCCTTCATGCATCTATGGATTCTAGCAAGAAACTCAACCTCTCTGCATGTAGGATTCCATACGTGGTGACAGCTTGTTCTCTGGGGGGTTAAAGTGAGAGCAAGCTTTTCAGCTCCTAAGGGCTCTGATGATGTCCTGTGGAATGTCCTTGGGAGTGCTTCTTTACGGTTGGTTCCTGTTCTGAGCCCTTACTAGGCTCACCCCGTGTGATGGTTAGGTTTTGTTGTCAACTTGGTCTTTTTAATTATCTTCAGTAGGCCTCTGAGGATGTTTACAGGAAGGCAGCCTCTCAGTAGGGGGCAGGATGTAAAGAAGCTCAAAGAAGCTAGAAGTAAACATCCTTTCCTGTGTGGACTGTGCAGGAAGGAAATTCCAGAGACTCAGGAAGCCATTAAGTCTGGGGAAGGGTTGTAAGACCTCACCCTAATGGCTGTATAAAGGGGGAAGAAATTCTCTTCTTGCTCTTGCTTGTTTGCTGTTTTGTGTGTATGGTGTAGGTAATGGGTTTTTCTCTCTGCTCGGACCTGTGAAAGAGGGCCAGCCTCTTTTGCTGTTACGGAACTTCCCCTCAATCTGTAGTTTCAATAACTAATTTCCTCCCCCAAATTGTGCCTGGTTTGAAGATTCATCCCAGCGGCTTGTGGCAGAATACGACACCCTGGATGGGCTGTTCACAGCTGTGTCGAATTTCAGGACTCTCATCCATTTTCAAAGCTGATCACACATTTTTAGGTATCTGTTACAGCTAAAATTATTTGGTACCTGTTCTTGTTTGTTCATTCAGAAAATACAACAAAATACAACAGATTAGGTAATTTATAAATAACACAATATTGCTTATAATTGTGGAGACTGGGAAGCCCAAGATATAGGTGCCTGTCTATTCAGCCTCTGGCCAGGGTCTGCTCTTTGCTTCATTTCTGACGCAGAGCAGCTGTATCCTCAGGGGATGCCAGATGTCCTCACGTGTGAGGTGCTGGTCCCTCGTGAGCCCTCTGCTCCGGGCTTTTGCTTTTGTGATCCCGTGACGCCTCTCAGTATCATGGTGTGAAAGCAGATGTGCAGGTCCTGTGTGGAGTGATGTGTACCTCACCGACTTCACAGACAGGGCTTTTTTCTTTTCTTTTCTGTTTTTTTTTTTTTGACTTAATGGAATTTTTTTGTTGTCTTACTTGATTTTTAAGAATATTCACACTGTTTATAATCCTAGTCTAGTAGTTATTTTTTCTTTCTTTCTTTTAGTTTTTTAACAAAGTTACAGATTTCCTTCTGGAATTGACATGCATACTTCCATTGGGTTCATCTCTCTCCTACCATGTTTCTCTCTCCAACCTCCCTGCTCCCCTGCTCTTGCCTGTACCTTTCTACTCCTAAGAACCCTTCTTCCTCTTTTAGATCCCATGCCTTATCCGCCCACCTCTTCCTAAGTCTCAGCTTTCCCACCACATAATACACACATCTAAAAATCAGATGCTAACCTCATATAGGAGAGAGATTATAGATAGTGCATTTTTTGAGATGTTAATATTGCAGAAATCTTGTGTGGGGGAGTTGATCAGGGCCATTCTCCTAGCTCTGTAACATGGAGGCAATGATTTCTGACTTTTTCATGTTATTATATCTGTCATGATGATCTGTGCTCCGTGATCTTTAATGCTGCCATTATCATTGTTTTGGGGCACCACCAACCATACTCATATAAGGCTATCAACTTAATAAATGTTGTGCACTTCCTAGTCTAGAGCCCATCGTCCCCCCTCCAAGTCATCCATTGCTTTGTCTGTCCTCAGTCCTCTCTATTCCCCGAGATACAACAATATTGAAATATTGAACCTCCTAGTGTTCAAATGAAAGCAAGTGTCTTCTAGATTAAGAGGAAACAATTAAATTTAGTTTGAGGGAGCGTGTTTAACACTGGATGTGCTGGGAAGCTGGCCTCTCGAACCAGTTTGTCAAGTAGACCATGCAGAGGAAAGGTTCCTGGGGGAACTTGAAAGTGGTGAACACACAAATTATAAGCAAGCCAAGCAGCCTCATTGCTGATAGCAAGATGAGGTCATGGTCATGATACTCCCTATGGCAAAGCCTCATGTGGGGCAAGATGTGAAGCTTCCTCAACTCGAGAACGGTGAGCAAGGGGTAGGAAAAGTCCAGTTCCAACTGAGGTTAGGTCATGAAATACATTCCCATGGCGTTGGCATTGTGGGAGGCATGCAGCAAGGTGCTGATGTGCATGTTATCCAGAAGATTCAGCTGAGAGCTAGTCGTGCCAGCTGCATTGCACAGCAGCCTTGCAGTGCACAGGAGATGCCCATCTATCCCTGGAAGAGCTCTGCAGGCCCTTCTGAGCTAGAGCCCAGTCAAAGCCTGGTCTCAACACCCTGCAGCCTGATCAGTCGACCAACAACATGGAGACAAAACCTCCAGCAAAAAATTAAAATGATCAGGGATGGGGAGGGGGGGGAATTGGGGAATTCAGGATAACAACTCATTGTTTGCCCACTAAATAATGTAACTCATTATGGACAATAAATATATATTTTTAAAAAAAGTAAATGAAAAAAAATTAAAATGACAATTTTTTAACTTTATGATGGCTCAAATACAGTGGAAATTTTTAGTAATAATGTATTTTTTTTTTCGAGGTAGGGTCTCATTCTAATCTAAGCTAACGTGTCACTCTGTTGTCCCAGGTTGACCTCAAACTCATGACAATCCTTCTACCTCTGCCTCCTGAGTGTTGGGATTTAATAAAGTGTTTGGAAATTAGGCATTAAGGTGTTCACATTATACCCCTGCTAAGTTGTTTTTTTTTTTTAATTTGGTGTGATACTGAATCTATAGTATCTTAGGTTTGCTTATATGACATATAATCACTCATTTTATATTATATCAGATTTAGGTGTTTAATACTGCATCACATATAATGCATATGTAAGTCTCCCTATATGACATTCAGTACTACTATTTTTCCTATATATTTTTGTGTTTGTGTACTTGATAAATAGGTTGTTAGTTTCCTAAATATACAAGTAGATTGAAGATTGAAGTGGCTGGCTACTGCTTTTTTATACATAGAAAAGGTCTCAGTATAGACTGTCAAGACATAGTTATATGAATTTGCATATAATCGTAAGAGACACAAATATTTCATGCTCAAAAAAAAAAAAAAAGGAAAGAAAGAAAAGAAATAAAGAGCCCCTTATCACACTTATATCTCTTCTGAAGGTCTGATGTTCTTTGGTTTTCTTCTCTTGGTATGTAGGTTGCCCATGACCTGAATTTCTCTCTTTTCTTTTTTTCCTCCTAAGACTCCTCTGTCACTTCCTGGTATTTCTACAACTTACTGTAAAGCTTTTGGTTAACTCTTTATGAGTCAGTCCTTGGCCCAAATTCGGAATATTCAGATGGTATTGGGCATGGGCCTGTAGCATTCAGGGACTGAGAGGGATGGGATCTCAGACACAGAACAAAGCCCATCAGGCTCAGTGTGAAAGGTGTGAGTCCAGGAAGGATACAACAGAGGGGAAGGAACTTTAAAAATGAATTCAGAAAGTTTCAGATAACATAATTTGAAATGTACAGCATCTTATCAAAATAGGTATTTGGAACTAGTTTTTTATGTAAGATGACCATGGAAAAGAAACCCTTATGTTTGAGGCTTTGTTGAAAAGCCTTTTTATATGACAAGGATAAAGAACATTCAAAAATTGTTTTGTTTTATTAATGTGGTCATCAAGGAGTAAGGCCTTTCAGTTCCAGAGGCAGAACAAACCTGCTCCACAGGAATTTGATGCCTTGGGAGATGTGGAAATAGAGTGAATCCTTAGGCAGTGACATAATGCAGTTGTGAGTCAGATTTGGTATATGAGATCTTGGAAGCATTACTGGTCATTATTACATATGAAAGAGATGCTAAAACATGTTCCAGAAGGATTAGGAGAAGAATATATAAATTATTGATTAACCTCAAACTCAAATCTCAACATCAAGAATTGATAAATTACCAAGTAATCAGTGTAATCTCAAACTTTACAAAATGTCAAAGCAAACTAGGACACTGTGAGCAGACGGAAAAGCAGAGTAATGAAGGGGAGATGACCTTCTTTCCAAATCCTGAACAAATCATACCATACCACCTTGATGGTCCTTTCTCGGCACTCACCTGGCTGGGGCCGAAGGGAACTCTGTGCAGTGAGTTTGTGTTGTTCCTTGCAAAATTTATGCTGATCTTAGTTGTGAAATTAACCCATCCAATGTGGATTGTGTAATGGGCCACTGTGACTTGCTCTGGGAGTTTTTAATTTTCATCCTGTCTTGCCCATTCAGAAGTGAATCATTGGCTTGGGGAAGGATTGGAAGCCTTCCTGGTCATTTCTGGATCTATCTGAAGCTGAGGGAGGCATGTTAGGGACAGAAAGGTAGAGCATGGGTTGTGGAGTCACACAGACTGGCTAAGAAGGCTGAGTCCAAGTCAAGTAACACTGACTTTGGCAGTTTTTTCATTCTCTTTGAAATGTCACAACCAGTTTTGCTATTACAATACAGAAGGAAATTAGCATATGTTAAATGATTTACCCCGTGGTTGAACAAGGAAAGTAGACTATTTCAAGCAACTGAAAAGTTGGCGTATAATTAGTCTGATGGCATTTATTATATATGAGCATAAAACTAAACATAACTGTTAGCATCAATCACTAATAATAGTTGTAACTGAAATCAATCACAAGTGAAATCTGTCACTGAAAAATGGAACTATAGAAAACAGCAATTCCGAGATATTTCTTGATTGACTTTCTGATACCCCTGTAACATTGCTACCAAAATAGACATTATATCAGGTTTTACTAATAGAAATATGGTTTATATAGGAAACACCAGGTACACTTTGAGAATTTTTATAGAAGAAAACATTGACAAAATAGAATTAAGGATGAAACCAGTGGATGATACACATTCACACACACACCCCTATTGAAAAATTTTTGAAAGAATTGAATATATTTAATCTGAACATAAAAAGTAGGGCATTGTTAAGGTATTTTTATCTTGATGAACAGGTATGATTTATATGGTTATAAAACATAACAGAAAGGGAAAATGGGGCTATTTATAAGAATGACTATCATCACTTCCTTATAGTAGGAGGTATATGGATTGTGGATAGCAGCTCAAGGGTGGCCAGGAATTTTACTGTAGGGGGAGAAAAGACTCAGGAAACTGTGGAAATCTGAATTTTGAGTTTAGGGCTGGGGATTGCAACTGTGATTGGCTTAATTAACACATTGACACCTTGTGCACATATCTTGACATGTCACACTGTACCCATAAACCTGTAAAAATGCTGTGCCAATTAAAGTAGCAGTATTCGTAAGACTGAGTACAAGTAACTGAAAATTTATACACAACAAGTATTGTAAACTGCACTGTCTTGTAGAATGTGTTTATTTGAAAGAAAGAATGAATGAATTTCACACACTTCAGTAGAGTTTTCTTTCCCAAGATGGATCAAGAATGGATTCATCAGGTCTCAAAGACAACACATTCAGTAATGATAATGTCTCAAAGAATGTGCAGAAGGTTGAACAAATATTATAATAAATACTTTATTCTCCCACCTGCCAAATGTCCCTTATTTTAGAGTCTGATCATAAGCTTCACAGTTAAGAGAATCTAACTTTTTGTTCTGAAAAATGAAAGTAGTATATCTTGACCAGTTCCTGCTTCTGGAACGTTCCTTCTATCATGGAATATGTCATAAGATTTTGCTGATTGAGAAACTATCAAAGAGAGCCAAAACTCAGGACCAGAGCCAAATTAAGCCTTAATGAACTGTGAGATAGTGGAGGGGAAGGATAAAGATTCTTTGTGGAAAGACCTGATGTGTCCATTGCACCCAGAGGAAGAGATGAGCTCATGTATCAGGGACTTCAGATTCACTCATGACGGCATGCTCCTTTTGTTCACTTCCTTCTCATTCCTTTTCCTCCCCCTCCTTCATCTTTTCCTTTTCTTGGTTTCCTTTCCTGAAATTGATCCTTTATTTGTTATGAAATAAAACCTGTAATAGGAAAATGTACAGTGCTTTGTGTATGGCTTAATAACTTAGAGATCATGGACCATGAGGTCACCATGAGGTCAAGGGCAGGAACATTGACACTCTCTTGTTTTTCCCTTCGTAATGATGGCTCCCCCACCGCCAAATGACCTTCTTTTTTTTTAACATCCATGTATACATTTCTAAACAATACTGTTTAGTCTTGCTTCAAATTTTATATAAATGGAATCATATTGTGTATGTATTAATGATTTTACTTTTTCATTTTTTATATTATGTATGGTATTATGTATAATCACTTATTCTTACTTGGATAATACCCCAGGAATTTGGAAATTTTTCAGAATTGGCATGGTCAATTGATATGATTCAATGTTTTTCTCCCCTCCAAAATAGAGCAATAAGAATATATATATATATACATATATATATATATATATATATATATATATTGTATTTCTGTGCTACAATTTACTTCTCCATTCAACTATTGGTAGATATTTGGGTTGTTTTGTGTTTGGGCTTTAAATTTTAATCTTTAAATTAAGAACTCAGCTGCTATGAGTACTGTTATATGTTTCCTGAAAAAAAGCTAAATGATTTATGAAGTGTTTTATTTATGTTACCAATCCATCTTTATACTGCAAAAACATGAGAATTACTATTTTTTCAGTGTCACCAGCATGTCCTATTGTTGGGCTTCATCATTAAGCTACCAAGTGGGTTTTATCAATATGCACTGTCATTTTATTTTGGATTTGTTTGATTATTGATGTGGTTGAAAACCTTTATATGTATTTATTGCTATTTGGATTTCCTGTTTTGTGAGGGGTCCATATAAACCTTACATCAGCCTATCTCCTGACTATTAGTTCCTTTGCCTATTATGTGCATTTAAATTAAATTGAAATTCTTCCTTTCCATAGCTTGCCTTTTCTCCATTTTTGTGATGTGCTATGATTGAATGCAGTCACATTTGGTTGAAGTATGGATTCTAGAAGAATCCATACTTGCTTCCACCTGGTCCCCAGAAGTACTCTGAATCTAGAACCACATTCAAGGCTGATGCTTCTTTGGGAGATTCTGGCAGTGACAATCTGTGGATCTGTGGGATTCAGGAGAAATCTGTCTTGGATACTGCCTGGGTAATGTCCTACCACATCCACTACCTCTTGTCAGCCTGGGACTTTAATTTCAGTCACCTTTTACTAGTGAAGCCAACAAGGCAAAAGTTCAAATCCACAGGAATTTTGAAATTTTGCAGAATTGGCAAGTACCATTGATATGGTTCAATGTTTTCTCCCCTCCAAAATTCATGTTGAAACTTAATCCCAATGTAACCCATTAGGCATTGTGGCCTTTTGGAGGTGATTGAGTCATTAGGTGCCCTTATAAAAAGCTTAGAAGAGGGAGTTAACCTCTGTTCACCACTCTGTCCCTTCTGTCATGTGAGGAAAAAGCACCAAGCAACAGCCTACACCAAACCTGCACAACTTCACTAAACTATTCCAGAAGCAAAGAGAAGCCTCCAGAGCTTGCTCCAGTGTGAGAAATAAATTCCAGTCCTTTGTAAATTACCCAGTCTTGGATATTCTATTACAGTAGCACAAATGAATTTGTCGTAGTCAACCACATGGGATGAATCTCCAAACCAGGCACAATTTGGGGAGGAAAGTATCTATTGAAATAACAGATCGAGGGGAAGTTCCAGTAATGAAGGAAAAGACTGACCCCCTTTCATCTAAGCGGAGAGAAAAATCCATCCAGCACCTTGAGCCAGCATACTTCTCCTCTACTAGCAAAACAGCAGGAACTTCAGGCCCTAGCTCAGACTGCTCTTTGCATATGTATGGCTGGAGTTTTATATCCACCTTAGAAATACCCTAGGAGGTCAGGCCAAGCTGACACCTCCTCAAGCCAGGAGGCTGACGACAAATCTTTAATATACTTTTGAATCTATTGGGGGACATTTAATTAAACTACCACAGATTGATTCATGGAGCTCTGAGTTAGTTCATTTTATCATCAGTGTGATCAACCCGAGGGGGAAGAGAATCAATTTCATAAGAGGAATTTTTATTTTTCCTCATGAGTTGCAAAGTGTTCGCTTCACAGTTCACCTCTGGCACTTGGGCAGAACATCATGGAGGAACATGTGACAGAGGTGGTTGCTTACATCATGGTGCACAGGAAGTAGAGTTTGAAGAAGGAACTGGAGACCAGGGATATCCTTCAAAGTAACACCCCCTATTTCATCCAGTTAGGTCCCACCTCTTAAAGTTTTCAGAACTTTCCAGAGCAGTGCCACAGCTGTGTCAAGCATGTTTCTTATTCAAACTATAATAGTCTGAATATTCCTTATTATCTTTTTAGCTCTCTGATGCCCTTATAGATTTTAAACATAATCTAACATTTTTTTGTTCAGTTTTTTTGGAAACAGAGTCTCCCTGTGTATCCCAGGCTGGCACTGGATTTATGATCCTCCTGCCTCAGCTTCCAAAGTGCTGGGAATACAGGTATGTATCACCTGTCCAGTTCTAGGCATTATTTACCCCTCTTGGCAGGGAGGTTGAGTGAAAACCTAGTTCATCATTGCTGAAACTTGAAAGTTCTTCATTTCTTCATTGGTTATTTACCATGAATACACATTAGGACCTGGAAAGGAGTACCAACCTCCAAAGCAACATAACAAACCAATCAAAAAAGCTATATATGCTTGAAGAAATTGGCAGAAATTGGGGGGTCTGGAAAGATGGTCTAGTGGTTAAGGCACTTGCCTGCAAAGCCTAATGACCTGGGTTTAATTCCCCAGTACCCACATAATGCCAGATGCACAAAGTGGAATGTGCATCTAGAGTTCATTTGCAGCAGCTAGAGACCCTGGCATGTTCTCTCTTTCTCTCTACCTCCCTCTCCCCTCCTTCTCCCTTTCTCCTTGAATATAAATAAATAAAAATATATCTTTCAAAAAACTAATTTTGATTCATTGTCTTTGTGTGGAAAACAATCTAGTCTTAAAATTCTTCCCAGGTATATCTTTCTGTAGAGTAATATTAGAATCATTGCTGTGTTTATATTTGCTGTTTATTTTATATAAACATATATTCACATATGTAAAGATAAACACATATTTAAGGAAATATGTATATAAACAGACATGTATCAATATATGTATGCATTACATATATACACTTAAGCATTATATTTGTATGCATACACACATTTTTATTTATGTATATATATACATACACATAAAATGCATACTGTTCTAATGTAAGTTTTGAGTATATCAGAATCAACACATTATTTTGGGAGGAGGCAGTAATTTAGGCTGGCTGGATTGCCTTTGGATCTGGGATGAGTCAGTTTTAAATAGACAGTATCTTATCATAACTGAGATAGAAGATGCTGCCCTGTGTTAACAGTCCAGGAGAAATCAGACTGGAAGAGGAAAAGACAGTTCAGCCATCTGAAAGGAAAATAACAATAACCTCAAAAATGGTGTTCAAGTGCCTGATTCTCTGCCCAGTGTCTTTCTGTGGCTCTTATGGGGTACAGGCCAAAACCTCATTACCTTAGATGTCTATCGAAGTCCTACCTCCTACTTGATATTTGCTCAAGAATA
Organism: Zapus hudsonius; assembly: GCA_004024765.1. Taxonomy (NCBI): domain Eukaryota; kingdom Metazoa; phylum Chordata; class Mammalia; order Rodentia; family Dipodidae; genus Zapus; species Zapus hudsonius. The sequence continues at coordinate 1,905 of PVHP010010198.1, read as the reverse complement.
GACTAATGTCTTCCCACCAGGTTTCTGTCCACCATGGGCATGGGCAATTACATAGAAGGAGTGGAGTGCCAATCAACAATCTAGAAGTAGGCACCCCCAAGAATTCTAGTAGCCATTAAAAATCCAAAAGACAAAGTCCTGAAAGGCAAGATTTCAAATGTTGAAATCATGAAAGATAAAATTCCTTATGTTTAAAAGCTATAATATCTACAAATCCCTAACATAATCTTGAAGGATTGAAATCCTGGTATTTGAGACCCCAAATCCTGCAAACTTTAGGGAAAAGGAAGGAAGAAAGGAAGCCATCCAGGAGCTGCAGAAGCCAAAATCTGTGGAGATATTAGTATGTTTTCATTTATATGCAGATTAATTGCATTATGTTCGCCAGAAGGCAAATTTAGAAACCTGAACGTGTGTCTGTTTCCAGTGGATGGTGTGTGAGTCCCTTGGACCAGGTGAGAAGATCTGTCAGAGTGGGTGGGCACCATGAAGGCCTGGGGAGAATCTACGTGGGGACTGAGATGTCTCCTGAGCTTTGAGGTAGTTTTCTTCTACTGCTGTGTATAACAGAACTCCAGCCTTGCTGTGATGCATGTGCAGTGGGATGCACGTGCTCTGGTGACCCATCTTGGATTTTTGTCAGTCTTGTTGGAAGACAGGAACTCGGTGCAAATATTTCATATGGCAGTGTCACAACTCTGAAGCACACAGTTATCAACCATGGTGATACATGCTACCGTATTTCTATTTTTTCCCTATTTCTGAATATAGTTTATCAGATCATAATGGTTGTACCTGTACAGCTATTCATGTTCAAGTATGTGTGTAATTATTATCCATTTTCTTGTGAGAAGTGGCTTATCACAATGTCCTGTTGTGTTTTTATGCGTCTCAAATCTCCCTTGAAAATATAAATGAATGTCTTGATTTTTTATTTTTCTCAAAGTTGTGGATATTTATCTTTTGTAATTTCAGCTTTGAGGTTATGATGTTGATTATTATTATATACTTTTCAGTAACCTGAATGCAGACCTTGTTGGAATGGTGTTAAAATGATTCTTCCATGTCCCAATGGACATGTTGTATTAGGACTAATATAGGTTTCTCAGGCTTCTCTGCATGAGATGCATAGAAAAATCATGTAAGTAGAACAGGTATCAATGTTAGAATAGCCCCCTCACCCCACAGAGAGATTTCCAATGCACTCGGAGAGCATTCTGTGCTGTGTTATTAGGGGACCCTCTGGGATGGTGACTCTTCCTTAGAGAGTGCTGATGAGAGGAGTCTGTAGCAGCTGTCACAAGCTGGTGTCTGTGTCTGCTTTTTGATGTGCATTTGACCTTGAGGCTATTTACTTTAGAGCTTGATTCATTATGAGCATATTTTTGATTTGGGTAGAGGCTGGCCTCCTAGATGTTTAGCACAATAACTAGACAATTTTAGCCAACCAGATCAGCACCCTGTACTCTCTCTTCTTCCCCACTCTTCATGCAAGAACCCTTTTGTGTAGGGAAACCCACTTGTTAAGAGTGGTGCAAGGGAGAATCCTTTCTTCCAAATCATAGCCCATGTTTCTGCTTTTACTTGTTAGCCAACAGGCATAATGACATCTTTGATCGCCTGAATTTATGACATGGGAAAATAACTGACCGTGAGGAGGCAGGGGGATTCTGAGTGCTGGCCAGGGTCTAGTTTTCAGAGTAACACTCTCGTCTGTCTCTGCAGACTGTGAGAACTCCAGCTTTGCAGCTGAGTGACTTATTCTGTTACTCTAACTCCACTTCCCAATAATCACATGAGAAATGTATCCTTATTCCCATTTTGTGGATAGGAAAGCTAAGGTTCCCACAGTCCTAAGAAACATGCTGACCTTGGGCATTGAGCCCGGGATTCTCAACTGTGTGT